>VZRL01012172.1:1020730-1074296 GCA_013397895.1 Origma solitaria | reverse complement strand
AAAAAAAAAAAAAAAGGAATGGTTTCACTTCTACAACTAAAGCCTTTCAGGCTCCACAGGGTCTTGTTCACATGTACAATAAAGCACAAACTGTGGATTGTATGCTGAGTTTCTGCAGAGCCTGCTTCTGTGATACGAAAATTTTGATGGATTACTAATGACGGGAGTTTTTATGAGAATCTATGAAGCAGTGTTTTGTAAAATGTAACAGTAGCTAGTAAAATGAAGAATTCAAGGACTAAATGTTAAAAGTACATTACCGTTGGGATTTTACCAGAGAAAATAATCGCAAAAAAATTATATGAAGTTTCACAACTTAGAGTGGGCTTTAAAATTTAGCTACCCCTCAAGCACTCTCCCTGCTTAGATATGTCCTTGTGAATTCTGAGTGGTTTTAAATATGAGAAAGTTTTTGTTGACTGTGCCAAAGAAAGGAAATAAGGAATCCAATGCAATGCAACCAGAAGTCAGGTCTCACTTGGTTTGAGAACTAAATTGGAGCCTGAAGAAAATAAAGCAGAAATGTGTAAAGACTCTGGCTAATAAATACCAGAATCAAGGAATATTTTGAGTTTCAAGGGATACACAAGGATCATCAAGTCCAAGTGAATTGCTTGCACAGGTATCAAACCCATGACTAGTATAAGTATCATGCTCTAAACAACTGAGCTAAATGAGCCAGAAAACCTAAGTCTATTTAATTTTTAAGTAAAAGCATTTCTAATTTTCAGAATACCTAGAACAAAATGGGCCTTTCATCCTGAAGTCATAGCAACACTTTTGCACCAGCTCCATCGAAATGCTTCTCCTTTGTCTTTATACAGGTGGACTGATGTTAACAGATGAAGGCTTTGTGGGATTTTCTTCCTCGCTTTTATCTATTTAGAAAGTTCTTAGTCCACAGCCTAAGTTTTCAGAACATAATGGTCTGTCCTTGCTTGCTAAGGTCTCAGTCATGGTGATGTCTAAGCCAGCATTCAAAATTATGGTAGACAGGTCAGGAGTATATTTGATACTTTTTATAGCTGCTCTTCCTCTTTTTCATTGTTCTTACTTCTCTTCTTCAGTAACTTATTATGCAGCCTCAACACAAGGGACTGTGCTCTAACAGAGCCAATAGAAAATATTACAGTGATAAAAAGCTTGCCAGAAAACCCAGTCAACCACATGCACACCTTGCCAACAAGAATCTTATACCTGCATCAAGGCTTCCTGGTTACACAATGTACTGATCTGGCCAAAAGAGTCCCCACTGGAATTTCATATGTGATGAATTTTGAATGTTCACTGAAGTGAACCCATCACTTTCTGTTTCATATGTGCTACTAAGGCAAGAGCCAGAGTCAGTAACCATAGCTGCCTGCCAAGGACATCAAAGGAATCTTTTAAATATTTACAGGAGAAAAGATAAGTATATTTGGAGAAATTAAAAATAAATTTATTTTAGAAAAAAAAATCTTGTCATACTCAGTGCAATTACTAGCTGTATATCAAAGAGGTGAATTAAAATTCAATTAAGGAATCAAATTAACTTTTTAGCAAATTACAAGGGGTCAGGATTTCTGCTAAAAGTCATTACAGATTGTTAGCAATTAATTTATGCCATTTAGTATTGATATGTAATTAAGTTCAAAAAGTAACTTTTATTTCCAGTGGAAGAGCTTTCCTGACTATGTTATGAAACTTAATCAGGTAGAGAAGCCACAAAGGCATTCCGTCCCTCTCTTAACAGGCAGCAATCTATATTGTCTGAGTTTGACAGGCAATGGTTTATATCTACATAATTTTAAACCAATTACAGATCTTGTCTTTTATTTATGAAAGCATGCTTTTGGTTCTATAATTTCTCTCAAGAAAAATTCTATCAAACTAATTACAAGTTGGAAATAGATTCATGAAACAGAATAGGTAGACACAAGTTCTGAAACAAATACCAAGCAATTTGTATTTACATTGAAATAACAGTCTAAGCTAAACATTAAGCATTTTATTAATTTCTTCGTTCTGCTCTATTTTATATTTTGAACTGGAAAAATGAGTTGTTAACCAGTATATTTGTAGTGTCTTGTATTTTCTTACTTCCAAATGATTCTTTCAAAACTGCTGCCAAAATTGATTGTTCATTACAGCAGAAAAGACCCTGAGGTCCTGAAGGTTAACAAGGCAGCCATGAGAGCAGTGTGCCCTCCAGGCAAAGCCCCTTCTTCTCTGTTCAGTGCTAGTGAGGCACTGGCTGGATGCTGCGTCCATTTCTGGGCTTCCCACTACAAAAGGCAAGGACATACTGGAGTGAATGAGCCCAGCTATGGGACAGAAGGATGTTCAGGAGACTGCAGCACCTCTCATATGGGAAGAGGTTAAGAGATGGGATGGTTTAGCCTGGAGAAGAGAAAGTTTAGGGGGATCTTATCCATGTGCACAAATGCAAGATGGGGGTGTATAAAAGACAGAGCCAGACTTTCCTCAGAGATGATCAGTAAAAAAGAATCATAGAATTAATAATGATATCATAGAGTCATAGAACAGTTTGGGTTGGAAGATCCTTTGAAAGACACCCATGAAGGGTCATCTAGTCCAACCCTCCTGCAATGAGCAGGAACATCTTCAACTAGATCAGGTTGCTCAGAGTGCTGTCCAACCTGACCTTGAATGTTTACGGCGATAGGGTATCTACAGCTTTTCTGGAGAACCTGTTCCATTGTTTTACCACCTCCATAGTAAAAATATTTCCCCTTACATCTGATCTGGACATCTCCAGCTTTCCCAGCCTTTCTACATAGGAGGGGTGTTACATTTTCTGGACCCACTCCAACAGGTCCATGTCTTTCCTGTGCTGGGGACCCCAGAGCTGCATGCAGTCCTCCAGATGGGGTCTCGCAAAAGTGCAGTAGTGAGGGACATTCGGTATCTTCTGGGCATTCTTCTTTTGATGTAGCCCAGGATACAGTTGGATTTTTGAGATGTGAGTGTACATTGCTGGCTCATGTCCAGCTTTTCAGCCACCAAGAGGCAATGGTCACAAGTCTAAAGGTAGAAAATTACATCTGAGCACAAGAAAAACCTTTTTGATTGTGAGCATGGTTGAACAATAGAATGGGTTATCCAGGGATGCAGTGAATTCTCCATCCTTGGAGACATTCAAAACCCGATTGAATATGATTCTGGGCATCCTGTATTCTGAGCAGGGACAGTGGGATAGATGATCTCCACAGGTCCCTTTCAACCTCTGCTACTTTGTGATTCTGCAAATAAAAGTAATTTCCAGTGTCTGAGCACAATCAGTGGAGACTATTGTGATTTTTGCTATTGATTCCAAAAGGGCATGGTCAGACCTAATGGATGGGTTAGTGGCCTTGTAATACCATGAGCTTATTAATGTAGTGAATTCAAAGCTACAGAACAACACTGGTGTGCTTAATTATTTTGTTGCCTTAAAGGTCAATGCAAAAATGGTCCGGAATAGTGAGAAAAACATACTTCAGATTGCAAATGATAACTGTGAACTAACAGCCATGGAGCTGATCTGTCAGAACAAATGGAAAGATAATTATTTCTCAGAAGTTCTGTATGTGAATTAATATTGATACAAAATGAATGACAGATGCCTGAATTTACAGGAAACAGAACATTAGATTCATGATATTGAGTTATTGCAGCTGACTATTCTAATATCTATTGCTCAGTTAAGGCAGTCTTTCCCTTAAAGGAAAAA
Organism: Origma solitaria; assembly: GCA_013397895.1. Classification (NCBI taxonomy): domain Eukaryota; kingdom Metazoa; phylum Chordata; class Aves; order Passeriformes; family Acanthizidae; genus Origma; species Origma solitaria. Next base: position 1,070,584 of record VZRL01012172.1, on the reverse strand, counting down.
AGTTTTCTTCTTTCTAAGACACTTTTCTTCTCTAAAGCAAGGGTGGCTTTCAGCATGGAAACTACCATCAAAGGCTATGACTGCTAAGATCCATTTGTTTTACCGGCTTCAAACTCACATTGCATGAAAATGAGATGGCTAAATGCAGAGGTTTACCGTGTTTCCTATTTTTTTTGCAGCAAAGGATTCAGAGTCCAGGAGAACGTGCGCATATTATAGAATGCAGCACTGACAAGTACTGCCTTTTTATTCTCTACCCATTGCATTATCCTGTAAAATCTCTTTTTTTTCCCTATCCCCTGTACCTCTTCCCCACCTCAAAAATCTTGATCAAGGTCAGACTGATATGAGTGGATTAAGGTTTAGCATTAAATCACAGTCAGCCATCTCTCTTGGGATGCAATATGCCTACATTTAATTTACCATACTATCCTGACTAAGACTTTTAAACAGCGGTCCACCTCCCTTGCTTCTAAACACCTGACATTTCTGAATTTCTCATGTTTTTTGTCACATCATTTGGCAATTTTTTTTTCTTAAGGTAGGATTTATTTGCTTACCCAGAAAGTTAGGGACTTTTTTCCAGAGTAGAATATATGCAAGTAGGTACATTTAAAGTGTTTAATCTTAGTATCTCTACTACTGGTAACAGCAAGGCAGCAAGTTTTGAAGATATTTGAAGCTATCCCTCCTAAGAATAATCCTGTAAGAAAGTTAATAATACACTTTTGCAAGGTGTCTATCTCACACAATCAACAAAGTAAACCTCAGACGACTATACTGAGCATATCAGAGTAAAACAGTAACTCTGAGCAAAAAGATTACAACTCGTAGAATCACAGAATCATTTAGGTTGAAAAAGACCTCTGAGATCATGGAGTCCAAACCATGAGCTAACCCTACCCTGCCAAGCAGATCATGGCACTAAGTGCCACACCCAGTGTTTCCTTAAATACCTCCAGAGATGGTGATTTCACCACCTCCCTGGGCAGACCATTCCAAAGCCCAGTCTCTCTTTCTGTGAAAAACTTCTTCCTGATGTCCAACCTGAACTTCCCCTGGTGCAGGTTAAGACTGTGTCCTCTTCTCCTGTCATTGGCTGTCTGGGAGAAGAGATTAACCCCCACCTGGCGACAGCCTCCTTTCAGGCAGTTTTAGGGAGCAAAAAAGTCACTCCTGAGCTCCCTCCTCTCCAGGCTAAACACCCCCAGCTCCCACAGCTGCTCCTTATATGACTCACTCTCCAGACCCTTCACCAACCTTGCTGCTCTTCTCTGGACACACTCCAGCATCTCAACATCCTTCTTGAATTGAGGAGTCTAGAATTAGACACAGGACTCAAGGCGAAGCTTAAACAGTGCTGAGTACAGGGGAAGAATCACACCCCTGGTCCTGCTGGCCACACTATTCCTGACACAGGCCAGGATGCCATTGGCTTTCTTGGCCATGTGGGCACACGGCTGGCTCATGTTCAGTCTGCCATCAACCAGCACCCCCAGGTCCCTTTCTGCCTGGCCACTGTCGAGCCCCAGCCTGTAGCACGGCATGGGGCTGTTGTGGCCAAAGTGAAGCGTCTGGCACTTGATCTTGTTAAACCTCATATTGTTGGATTTGGCCCATCAACCCAGCCTGGGAGAATTTAAAAATTAACAAAATGGATCGTTTTAGTTTTTACCATGAATAGTTAATGAAAACTCTTTTGCTTATTTATGAAGTTAAGGTCCAACTTGGTAACAGTTTGCAGGTATTATCACATATTTTTTTTCAAATTAAAATGCTTATGCTAAGGGGGAAAACAAAAGAAAACATAACATCTAATGAAAGAAGGTAAATCAAGAAAAATACAGACTAAAAATAAATTATCATTGGCTATGAGGATATTGCAATTTAGAAGATTTTACTAATATTGCACACTGGATATTGCCTGATATCTTCATTAAAAACTAAATATTTTTCTCACACTAACATTATAAGCTCTAGTAAGTACCATATGCCAAGTTTCAAAAATGCATGCAGGATGATGGTAAGATTTTCTGGCCTTCACATGCCACTCTAACTTGATTTGGGTTTGGAAATCCTCTCTAATCATGCAGTGAGATCCAAAATAATACTTTGGTATCTGTAGCATAATTCAGAAGAAATTTAAGGACTTAAGTTTGGTACAACACTCCACAAAACCTGCTTAGGTTATCAAGAGACCACAACTGCTTAAATTTTCACAAGATTACTTGTTTTTATGCATGCCACAGGCACTTACACCACCACTGGGAATCTTTGCCCCAAATGTTGATTCAGTAGGTAGACTCAAGGCAACATCAACATGCGATGATCCATTAAATACAACATGCTATTTTTCCTTAAATTTAAGAAAAAATACCAGAAGAATGGTGCTAGTGACCTTTCAAGCAATATCCTCATATGATCCGCTTAGCTATTCAATAAGTTATAACATTTGTGCATGTGGACATTAAAATAGAAAGCTTCTAATAGCTCTTATTTATGCTTATCTCTGAGGATTTTGAATGACAAAAATAAGGAATCAAAACAGTAGGACTAAAATATATTTATATCAGAATCAATTAGAGGGCTGCTTTTCCTGCTCCCTGAATTTATCACACAGAGCTCAAAGAGTTCTCACATCAAAACAATGATAAGTAAGAGTAGCTGACACTGGGAAAGGAGGAGAGCACAAGAAATATGAGCCTTGACTGATTAGACACCTGACATTTGTCACTGAGCTCAGAATACAGAAATAAAAACTGCACCTTCAGAATATCCAAGTGCTGTGGTCTCCTGCACTGTGTACTGTCTAGAGACTCGTTATCTATCAGTTGCAACCAGTGGTTAATGGTTAAAAAAGTCTGAAGAGAGAGAACACATGAAAAAACAAGATATTAGATTGTAAAAGAGGAATCCCCTACATATAATCTTTAATCTTTCTTTCCTCTCTACCCTTTTGATTGCTCCATCTTACAAGCAAGAAGGCCTCCATTAGCAAGCATTGTTTATACCCGAGATTAAAAATTCTACCTGCAAGACACAGTCACAGTCAGCTACAAGTGATGTAGTGCCATTACTTCTTAGCCTCATATACGTATATATCTGTGTGTCCACATATCAACATATGAAACAAACATCAAATCTCAGAACCAGTAGCGCATCTGTGATGCTTATAGAGTCAAGTCACTAGCGTGGATTTAGCAATGGAAAGAAAGATCAAAGTAATTTCTTTTTCAAGTAATACAGTCAATTTTGTTTGTCTATGCTCTTTTTGGAGAGAAGCTATCATAATATACTGTCTTTATAAAAACTTTCTGTGCCAATTCCCTGTTTTCTTTACTGATGAAAATCTGAAGTTTTAGTCTGTGTTGAATTTAATAACTCCCTGAGCTACTACTTTTTATTTTGACTTGATGCCTATAAAATGTCAGAAATTATATCTTTACACACTTATTCAAATAAATATTGTCCTTGACAAGAGACAACAAGGATCAAATGACACATAGTTGAACATCTTGTAGAGAAAAATACAGGCAGTAGTAACTACAGGCATCCAAATCACTTTATCTTGCTACAACTAAGACTAACTACATAAAGGAAAGACAAAAGTAAGAGGGCTCTCATTACGTAAAGGCTAGTCCATTTTCCCTCTTCCATATTTATTTGTCTTATAGCTCCTTTCACGGTTTTCTATCTACCCAGCAAATACAGAACAGTAGTGATTTCTTTCTGGTCTTTCCTCTAATGGTCACAAAGGGCAATCTTGGATCTGAACATTAGAACAAGGTAAGATAATATTATGCATTTGCCCTTCTTTGAGTCAACATAGTATAAGTAAGGTAAGCATCAAAAACAGGCCAGCTGGACCTTACACTTGAAGAATACGCCCATTTCTCAAACACAGAATAACACACGACTACAGCGCTATCTCCAAGGTTGATTTCAACATTTAGTCACCTATAGTTGAAATAAATCCCCCCACCAATGTAGCATGTGGGCACTCAGGTCACACAAGTGATCAATAAACACCTTGACTGACACAGTAAGCTTTATGAGCAGTCTTGGCACCACCAACTTGTTCCATAAGCCTTGGGCATTCCCTGATGGAGGTACTTCCATCCTGGTGAAGCAGTGGCAACACTGCTCACACACTTCAGTCCCTTTGGGCTCCCAACCTCCGAGGTAATTATGTTTTAAGTCCTCAGGAGTCCTCCCAGACATGTTTGGAGGAATTCTCACTCTTTTGCACAACAACAAACCTTTCCAGCACTCCAAATTTCAGGAAAATAACACTAAGAGTCTGGGAAAAGGTTGCAAAGCCCATTACAGGATTCAAATGCTCATTTCCTTCTGACTAAGCCTAGACTGTGTCCTGTGGCTCACTGTGCTAGCTTTCTGATTGACCAAACTTGGGCATTTGCTTGGGGCACAAGATATTTTCTTCGAGGACAAATGCTTGGTTTTCTTCTCAGTAAAGGTTTATGGAAGCAGTGGCATTGGTTCAGACTTATTACCAGACCTGAAGCTGGGAAATTTTTGAGGTCTTATGATTAAGATACAGAATTTGGATGACTTGGATGTCTGTTTTTTATCAACATTCATTTCCACAGGATTCCTCTTAAATGTCTAAAATTCCTCTAAAATTCTTCTCTTCCCACAGAACAGGATACCTATGGTCTTTTTGTTTTGTACTGAGATTCAAAGTTTAAAATTTAAAGTCCTAAAGATGTCAAAAACTGAGGATCCTCAGTTAGAGAAGACTTAAGACTGACTTAATGAAGTAATTAGAATTTTAGATTACTTTGTACATGTAAAGAAGAGTTCCCAATAACAGAGACAGCTGATCAGAAATACAAGATGTCAGATAGCAGGTCTGGATTGCTGGGTAACCAAAAAATGATGAGTTTAGAATTAACAATCACATGTGAAAACTTGGGGTAACAGGCTTACCATTACATAGAAATAATCTGGAAGAAACAACAACAGAATCCTTCACAATCTAATGTTTTGTCCAATAAAAAAATCTTTTTGATTTATTATGTTCTCTTACGGGGTCCTGGTCATCCTTCAGAGAACAGAAAATTTGGCAGAAAATACAGTCTTAGAGTGAAGCGAGTAGGAAAGCATTAAGAGAGAGGAACATAAGAGGAGATTAAACAGAATGCACCTTCATAGAATATTATAGTATACAGCATTACATGAAAGTAAAGCAGCATTCAAGTAGATGCACTTTATAGCATAGCATAGCTGTCTGCTTTTGAAATTCTCTTTTATGAGGAAAAAAATCTNTAATAATAATAATAATAATAATAATAATAATAATAATAATAATAATAATAATAATAATAATAATAATAATAATAATAATGTTATCCAAAATTCTTCTGCTTATCTCCTGAAACAATATGGGAAACAAATAGAATTGCCAAGTCCATATTCAATGTTTTACTTGTGCACTCCATTTTAGTGTCTGCAGCAAATTAGAAAGAACCTGGAGTCATCAAGCTTTTTAACCATAACCTTTGGTTCATGTCCAAAAAAAGGTTTGTACTATGCTACCATAACACAAGGATTTTTTGCGGATAATATAGCACATGATTAAATAATCACAGGCAGTATTGTAATGCAAATACAAAAAGACACAAATGGGGGTTGGTTAATCATAATCACAGAATCTCAGCCTGGTGCTAAGATCTCAGCTGTTAGTAGATCCAAGAAGGATGTATCTTCTCAGACAGCACTATCTTAGCACTCAGGCCATTTTAAAGACTGAGAGGTAATGACAAAACAGTATGCACCTACATTTGTCATTAAGATTTTTAAAACCTATCTTTGTAAATGCATCCCTTAGCCATTAGAACCAGCTAGAAAACATTTATTTTGTCAATCTCTTGATCTGTGCATAGGTACAAGAATATATAATAAATTGACTAGATTCACAGTTATGCAGGTTGCCCAAAAGATGTTTGTTCATAACGTTTGGTCTTTCTACCAAAACCAACTCAAGCAGCCTGAAGTCAGGTAATCCTTTGGTACAAAATTTGTATGTCTCCAGAACTACCCCTTAAATGGCACCTTGTCTTAAGGCTGCACAGTGTTGTGATGTTATGCCAAAGACATAAGAGCTCTCATCAGAGTACCTTTCCAGATAAAATGCAGCCTATAAAGGATAACCCATTTTTAACAGGAATTGGCCTGAGATATTTTGTAGTATTTTATTTAAGCGACAGATAAGTAGAGCTTTAATTTAGTTACCCATTCCACCCTAGAAAAAGGAATGTCAAAATCTGATACAAGTCCTTATTACTCAAATCTAACCCCACATATGGGTATCTTCAATTAAAGCTACATGAACTACACTATTGAAATCTAAAAGAATCCCAAGAGTCAGTTCATTGAATTACCAGTTGTATAATAGTTACTATTGCTAATGCCTTCCCTTCTGCTATTTCCTGCTGCTGTAAAGTGCATAAACAGCCACTGCCGTCTGTGCTGACTTTCAGCAGGGTGATATCACATTTCCTGACTGTTGCAGCACTCAGCAGCAAGGGCAGACCCACCAACCCTTCACACAGCAGATGCTTTCTCTTGCAAGGCAGCATGGCTCTCCCACCTGCCCTACCCCTTCCCTACAAACCCAGAGATACAGACAAAAAGTGGGCTTCACAAGCCCTCACTGATGCCCTACTATCCTGCCCAGCTGGAGAAGCCTTTCCATACCTTGGGCCAGACCTTCCATGCGTCTCTGCTCTGTGGAAATCAACATAGCTCTATGGTCTGTTGCCTCAATACCTGCATCTGGACAATCAGATTAACACAAGATAAATCCTTTGTACACATAACAGTTGGATGTGACCAGCCCAAAACAGATGGTCCAAAACACGTTTCCTCACAGTAGTTAGCTGGGGACCTCGGTGAGTCTGCCCACATTGCAATGCTTATAGCAACAACTCACTTTGTTTTACATACTGTCCAGAGAAAGAGGAACAACACTCACAGAATAATATATCTTTAATTTAAGAAGTCTAGTAAGGATATCAGTTTGGCAGGAAATTGTTTTGCTTCTGCTCTGTCCCCAATGGATCTGTTCATGAAAGCTTGTGACATGTTGTGCAAAATACAAGTACTTTGAGCTTGTAACAACACTTAAGAAATGCAATGTCTTCCAAATATCTAAGATTAACGCCACATACATCTTTTTGACCTGACATATTCATCTACCCATTAAAGTGGAGAGCAACAAAGGACTTAGATTGTATGTATATACATATGTGCAGTTCACTGATGTTAAGAAGTGTTATTTGAAACAGGACAGAGAAACTTTGCAAAACACAATTACTGTCAGTAAATCTATACAAGAAAGATTAAGAAGAAAAATTGAAGTTAGCAGTGATTTTATTTGTGTATTTTATGTTTTCTGTTATAACCCAAATGATTCAAAAATTACCAGATTGTGACTACAGCCTGTAGACACACCATTCCGTTCCACTGAAGGCTGCTTTGTCAGGCATTTTCTAAGTCCCTTCAGAAAATTTTCTTTCTAGAAATGTCTTTCAAGGACAAGATGTGTGTGGGAAGAAGAGTAAACTACCCTCTTGTACCACTAATCTAATTTGCAACAGTATAACAGAGTGTCAAGTGGGAAAACAAATTCAAGTTTTAAACACAGGAAAGCACAATAAACAAAATTAAGGCTCACATACACCCATAAAAAATCGTTTAGAATTATATAAACAGCAATGTCATCAGTCCAGTCTGGATTATGGTGCTAATAATATTGAGAACTTGTCTTATCTGCTCCCAGACTGCTCCTTTGCTGAACAGCACTACACAGAATCTCTGGAGATGTCTGACAAATGTTTTATGTACATGTTGATGTGTCAGCTTCTGCCCCTCTCACACCTTGCCATCCAAATAAAACATTTATCAAGCTCACAGAAGGGATTGAGTACCATTTATTTGCTAAGAAATTGTGCACTTATTGAACATTTGCCAGGTGTGTGTTGTACCTCTTGCAGGACAGAATTATTTTCTGGAATTACAAGCCAGCTGTGTTTGCAAATATTTTGCTTTTTCATGCGTGTTGCTTTCCAAGGGTCAGGCTCTTTCACACTAAGACTGTTTTATACTATTCAGGCAAAGTGGTGAAACAATGGCTGGAGGAGGTAATATTGCACCCTTTATTACTGTCACTGTAACGACAGCTTTGTACAAGTGAGAAAAGCTGACTAACACTATCAATGACATCAGCGAATGGACAGAAAACTCTCCCTACTCCTAAAAACACATACTATGGAATCTCTGGTAATTTTGCAATTTGGACATCCCATGCTACTTTAGGTCTAGTTCTCACCCTCTAAAACCAAAGTAGATTTTTAAGAACTGCATTCTGGGTGGGATATTGCAATCACAATCAGAATAGGTAGATTTCACAGTATGATTGTTCTTTGTGCCAACTATTCAACCAGCATTTAATTCAGATGGAGAATTCAGCATTTAGCAGTACATAGATGAGTAGAATTTGTCTAGATCTTGCTAAAATATCTAGCTGAAACATCAGAGAACATCTGCAAGAAAAGTGGAGTTGCTCAGCAATTCACAGAGCAGTACCAGGGTCACAGACGTCTGGTTTATTTACTTTAAGTGAATGACCATTCTATAGTAATTTGAACTTTTACTAATTTACATCCATCAAACATAGTCATTTGTTGGACCCACATAAAAATGAAAGTTTGTTTGATTTTTTTTAAGAAGAAAAAATTAATTCCCATATATAATAAGACTGAACAGCAAATTGTGGTATTGTTTGTGGCAAGTAAGTCCATAATGGGGGCTAAGTTATGACTATAAATGGGTCAAAAAAGCAAACCCACAGTTAAGTCAGGACATGGTCAAAAGTGTGTGCCACCTGGAAGAAATTGCATGATCCTGAGTAGATTCAGAGTGAACCACGGAGAAAGTATATGCACATTTCGGAGAAACCAAAATACTAGGAGAGGAGGGACCTTCTTCTCATTTGGAAACAGGAGAGAGACAAGCATTTCTTTACACAACCATGCAAAGATCTGCAAAGCGTGCACAACGTGGGTAAAATGACAACAACATATTTAGCCAAACAGATTTCTTTAAAGACTCCAAGGGAGGTGTTGGAGATTAGTTTGTGAGAGGAGTAATTCCTTAGTCTTGGACTGCTCACCAATTCTCAGGCCAAAGCACAGAGTGCACAGACCCATGTATTCACTGTTTTACAGGCATTAGCACAAAGGAAAAACCAGCAGAAAATAGAAAGTTACTTGATAGACCTGGAGGTTTATGACTGCAACCTTAGCCCTACAGGGGAATGTGTGACCTGAATGTGTGAAAGCAAAATAATAAATGGGAAATTACAAAATATATAATAGAAGCAGTGAGAAATGTGTCTATTATAGGAATGAAAGCTCATCAAGTCATTGCTCTCCCTCAAGAAAAAGTCGTCACTGAAAGGCTGAGGCTTAAAATAGATAAGGAAGAATCTGAGACTGTTTTCTTCCTAATAGTGAAGGAATAATCAGAAGGCCATAAAAAGAGAGCTGAAAGATTATCACCATATTTTATACAGAAATAATTTTCTGTACCCTAAAATAAAGGTTAAAGGAAGAGCTTATTGCTTAGATAATTGTTGGTTAAGTAGAAGAGATGATAAAGCAGACATCCTCACTCTTACTTGCAACAGGAGGTAAAAATCTTTCCCTTTGCATCTCCTAGAAAACAATTAGCATAAATGTGTAAAAAAATTATTTTTCATTCTTTGTCACATGAGAAATCAAACACATTTCTCAAGTAAAGATGTCTCAGCTAGATCCAGATAAGTGTTCAAGACCAGGAAACACTTTAAGCTGCTTTCACTTCTGCCTTTTGTTCTGTATTTCACATATGTCACTGAAAGACAGGACACATTTATGATGCCATGGGACTGTAGCTCTCAGCCTGCAATACCAGGTTCTTTGAGATTCATGAGAGCAACTAGCAGACTGATAAACTGTTCACAGTGGCCCTCTTTTCCTGAGGAAATGAACTCTTGGCTGGATTAATTTTATAGCATCCAGCAGGAATTCAGAAGGAAACAGAAGAAAAATATTTGGGGAGAACAAGAGCACAAAAGGGAAGGTTCAGAATAGTTCTAAAAATATTTTCTGGACAACAATAAATCAAATATAAACCCATGCAATGAAAAATGCCATACAAGGTTCTCTTCATGGACAAAAAGTAACACTATCTGCTTGATATTATCAGACAGCAGTACCATTGAGCATGGTCTGTCCAACCCTGGTGCTCAAAAAGATATCATAAGAAGCAGAGACATGCAACTGAAATGGCATTATTCAACAGTAAAGAGTATGAGAACTAGTCTAAGATTTACATGACAATTACACAGTCCTGAGATATTCTAAAGAAAGACCAAAGCTGTTTACAAGTATTTCAAGGAATTAAAGTACAACCATTTCTATGGGTGCAAAAATTTAGCTCTGTTTCTCTCCAGTGTGCTGTACACTACAGCTCATAGCTTTCCTTTGTTCAACTCTTCATGCAATAACAGAGCGGAGAAGGAAGGTGTCTCACACATAACATCAAGTAAGAGAATAGATGCAATCAGCATACAAAAGCAGCAAAAAAAATCACTTAAAAGATGCTTATTTGACATCAAAAAAGATTTTTCTGCTAGTTGCCAGACTTCAGGATCAGTATTTTTACGCATTGTCAAGACCTATGACTCAGGAGTAGGAGAAAGTGAAGTTGAGGACACTAAAGTGCTCAAGGTACAGGGATCACAATGTATGAGGGGAAGTTGACAGAGAAGAGGAAGCTCTGGGAAAGTTTAATTGCTATTTCCTACAATATAGAGAGACACCATAGAGAAGATGGACTCATCTCAGAGATGTACAGGAAAGTGACACAAGTTAGGACATGGTAAACTCATTCTTCTTAAGAAGAAAACCGTTTCCTCAAGGAAATGTGAGTGAGCCTTTGAATAGGTTACCCTTCGTGCAGATTTTAAAAATTCAGATGGACAAGGCCCTAATCAACTCTATCTAAACTCTCAAATTAACCTTTTTTTGAGCAGTAAGTTGGACTGGATAACATGCAAACATCACTTACAATTTATTTTTCTATGATTTTGATTGTTTTCAATTTTTTTCTATGAATTTATGCTTGTAAGAAGAATTTAACTGGCCAGTTGAGTATTAAGAGTCAATTTTTGGAATTGTAAGTACAACCAAGTGAAAGTGAACCCTACTATTACAAATTACTGAAAAAAGTTGCAGACTAACAGTATTTCATTTTATGATGCACCTGAGAACCTCATTTCACATTCACCTCATAGTGAGAAGCTGGCAATAAAAAGCAAGTACACCAACATCTGAATTATGCAACTGTAATTTCAGGAACAACTTTGGACAAATATTAACTTTGTAAATTTTGCAGTGTTCTGTAGGTCTTAATGTTGCTGTTACAATAAAAAGAGCATATAAAAATGAGCCACAAATGACTATCCTTATCTATCAAAGAGTACCTGGGTTTCCTCACACTTTTGAAGGATTATTCTTTTAGTCACTGCACTCTCTCCTAAAGCTTCCTATATTCAATGAGAGACTGATTGTCAGTGTCTGCTTTATTCATGACGAAATACTCCATTATGTTTGGAGGGGTGATTTCTATCACTTTCTCTTAATTTTGCATAAGAATCTGTAGATGGAACTCCTAAACTTCAGAGGATTAAGATGCTGAGAAATGGTTGCATATATTTTAATATTATCATACTGTTGCCAGTATAAACTCCACTTTTTTGATGCTCATAAGCATAACCTGCCCCTTCTGCTGCAGGGAAAATATGTGTATAATCCTCTTAAGATAAAAATTTGTCCTTTTATGCTAGATGACAGACAGGAAAGTGTTAACACAGCACAGCTGACTCTTAGGGCAACACAAAACAACAAAGGAATGCCAACTTCTCCTGGCAGGACAGTGATCTTGGCAATGGCACCAGTTCTTCTCATGCATTTTCTTGTCCCCATGGAGAGTTGTATGTTTCAGAGGGGTTCCAATAATTCATGAGACTATGACATTCACCAGTGCATAAATCCAATGTATGGGACAGATTGCTTGGTAAAGAGCAGATCTCACAATCTGTAGAGCATAAGCATCAAACAACCCAAAACAGCAAGAGGGGTACTCAGGGGGGTTTCATAGAGTCATAGAGTTATAGAATGGCTTGGGTTGGAAGGGCCCTTTAGGGTCATGTAGCCCAACCCTCACTGTAATGAGCAGGAACATCTTCAACTAAATCAAGTTGCTCAGAACCCAGTCCAGCCTGGCCTTGAATGTTTCCAGAGATGGGGCTGCTGCCTCTCTGGGCAACCTGTACCAGTGTTTCACAACCCTCATTGTAAAAAATTCCTTCCTTATATCGAGTATGAATTTATCCTCTTTTAATTTAAAACCATTAACTATTGCTTTTACATTAATGTTAACCCCTGCTAAAAAGTTTGTCCACTTCATTTTTATGAGCCCTCTTTAAATATTGAAAAACCACAAAAAGGTCTCCCTGGAACCTTCTCTTCTTGAGGTTGAACAAGCCCAACTCTCTCAGCCTGTCTTAACAGGAGAAGTGTTCCAGCCCTCTGACCATCTTTGTGGTTGTTCTCTGGACTCACTCCAAGAGGTCCATGTCTTTCTTGTGCTGGGGGCCCCAGAGCTGGACACAGCTCTCCAGGTGGGGTCTTACAAGGATAGAGTAAGACCTGCTGACCTCACTTCTTTTGATGAAACCTACAATGGTTTTGGCTTCAAACTTAAAAGAAGTAGATTTAGATTAGATATTAAGAAGAAATTCTTTCCTGTGAGGGTGGTGAGGCACCGGAACAGGTTGCCCAGAGAAGCTGTGGATGCTCCATCCTTGGAAGTGTTCAAGGCCAGGCTGAATGGGGCTTGTTTAGTGGAAGGCGTCCCTGTTCATGGCTCCATTCTGTGATTCTGTGATGTGATTCTATGATCTAATGTTCAAAGTTATTGCTCTAGTACACTCCCCTTTCACACTGTGTTATAAAACTGATGCAGTACCAGCCATTTTTAAAGTGGCTGACACTTTGCAATGTGTTTTTATCTTTCATTTGCATGGGAAACACACAGGGACAATTCTCTGTGGAAGAAATATCTAAGGCTGTTTATACAGGTTTGACAGAGCACAGTGGAGAAGCAGCATGCACTTTTTCATGTCTGTGACTTTTCAAGGTCATAGGAATTTTTTCTTTATCCTTAAAAACACCCAGTCTCAATAATATAGGTACTTCAATAACTTAGGGATAAATGAAATGCAAGTAAGGGCATGAGTGAAATAAACCTCTGCTCTCATTGGTACATTCATCTCCATGCAGTGTCCCCAAGAGCATGCTTCAAAATCATCCTGCCAGGATAACAGAATTTTTGGGCAAAGGCAAATGTTGATCAAAGCCATAAACAATCATCATAACAATCATACTAAAACTTGTAAAAGATTATTGAAATTCTGAAACTCTGAAATAACTCAGAGTTTTAACTTGTGTGGTTATCATGAACTAAAAATGTAAGATTTGTAATCACTGATCACTGCAAGAATGCTGAAGCACAAAGTGTCAATCTTTATCAGTAGCATGTGATCATACTGCTCAAAAAGAAAAAAATGCTAAATAATGGTAGACTGAGAGAATACTGGAAAGATGCACAAGAAAAAGATGTTCTCCCTTTAGTAACCAATTACTGATATAATCCAAAGCTTTAGTTTTAAGGCAGAAAATATTTCATCGCTGCTTTCAACTTGAGACAAATATTTGCTAACACACTGGACAACCCAAATAAAAAAATTCAATTTTGCACTGAAGTAGAACATCTCCACGGAACAGGTAAGCATACCCGTAACACATCAGAACAGCCGGCAGACAAACCTTCAGGAGATGCACACGGCTTGTCACTGCTGACAGATCCATGAGATGACCTACATTGCTGCTATATCCGCTGAAGGAAGTGTCAAGTGGAAAGAATAACCTTGACACTGCAAAGATTGAATATGGAAAAAAATAAAGCGCTAGTAAAAAAAATTGCTTTGAGGTTGGTGGATGTATTTTGCAATTTTTATCCCTTTGCCTAGTGTCAAAAGCTCCCAGACAGACTAAGGTGACAGTGCAATTGCTAGGTAGTAGCCAGGTATCGTGTGTAGCAACACTCCATAAATTAAACAAGTTATGAATTTCTTCCTAAGAAATGCCACAATGCCCCTTCAAACCCTAGCGCAGTGTGAGTTGTGACTGGGAGCTTGTCAGAGGAGCTGCTTCACTCCCTCATTTCTGCATCAGTACAAAACCCCTCCAAGCTGGGAAAGATCCCTAATGCTTTTTTTGTTGTTGTTTTTTTGGTTTTTTTTTTTTTTAATTGGAGAAAGGTTTCTATACCAATTAACATAGGAGGCTAAACAATGCCCTTTCCTTCCTTGGGGAGTGTTTGTTTTCACATCTTAACCTCCTCTCTGAAAGCTGAGTTGGAATTTGCAGAGGAAGATGCAAGTGGCTCTGACCCATGGAGTTCTCTGTCACCATGGGGCTCAGAAGTGTATTTGCAACAATAAGAATATAAAACATATGTACATCCTCCAGAAGGATTACTAAGAATCACAAGGAAAGCAGACAACATCTGTAATCTGGATTGGAATATCTTCAAACTCTAGTTCAGAAGAAAGAAACTAATTCTCCTGGTGCTCATGCATGAGCTGATCAAACCTACAGAGGCATCTACAAAGAACTTAGCGACAACACTCTATGAGAACAATGAAGAAACAAAGGCAAAAACACAATTAATTTTTCTTCATATTTATAAAGTTTATTTCTCTTCTTGAATCATCTCTCTCACACAGAAATCAGTCCTTCGTAGACTGTACAATGAAGAGAATTTTGTACCCAAAACACAGTTTTCTTTTATCTGTGTTTTCTTTTTTCTACTTTTTCTGTCTCAGTTGCCCAAGCAGGTTAGCAGCTGGTGACACTCAAACTTGTGGGAGGCATAAGGAGACAGCATGAGGATGGGAACGGGAAATGGGAGCACAGCATTATCTCTTTCAAATGCAGCATCCTTTCATACTCGCTGCAGTAGATTACAAGGTCACAGTCAGTGCATATAGCCATCACAACAACACACTTGGGATTTTCTTAAATTTTCTGTTATATGCAGATCAAGTTTTGATGTTTTTCCTACAGTTCAGCCTAGCCTGAATTAAAGCTATTTATCCTGTTCTGTACTTATAATCAAACATCTGTTTTAGTCAAACTACACCTTTAGTCAGAGGAAGGTTTTAAGTTCGAGGTTCCTCAGTTTATGACAAGGTTAAGAGACTAATTTGATTAGTGACTCTGAAAAAACCTTTTGCAACACTTATGTTTCACTCGTAGAGCCAGGAAACCTGAAACTTTTTGGATCCTGACAGATTTACCGTCTGAATGCAAAATTTAAATGTGATTTTTTTTCTCATTAACCTTGACACAAAACAATTATGCGCACATGGGCAGTTGTGTGGTTAAAAAGAGACATAGACATCTCCTTCACTTAAGTGTTATAAGGCAAGGTGCCGGCAAAGTGTTCTGTGAATGTGTACTTCCTGCTATATAAAGTCCTTGCTTTAATAAAATATAAGAATAGTCCTCGCCAGCTTCCTGTTGTGAAAATTAGTACATGAACATGTTCATTCTGGCCCTTGACCAATTTCTAATAGATTTCTGAAGCCTTGCTTTCTTGTGGTACCAAGTATTATTCCAGCCTTCAAAACACACAGCTTTCACACGACCATGAAAACTTGATAATCACCATGTAACATCACAGGATTTTCAGTTTATGAAAATAGAGTGTGAGAATTATTTTACTGCCATTTTTTAGTGCTTATTCTGAGAACTGGATGGGCATATCAAGCTGGTTGAATATAGATGATGGAACAGCAACTGTTAAAAATCAATATTAGCATCAACCTTAATTGAAACAAAACCACTGGCTAGAATATTTTTTTAAAAGGATCAATCTTTGGATTCTAACACTGGGATGAGATACATTTTAGAACTGGAATTTCCATACTGAGGTTCTAAGTCAGTGCAGAACTCTTTTAACTAGACCAGTTATTTCATCTGTAAGGAGAAGAGATGTACCTGGAAACCATATTGTCATGGGTTAGTTTCATTTTCCCTAGCAAGAAAAACAGCAGTGATGAAATAAATAATTCTTATACAAGCAACAATATTGCGAACAACTCTTCTTCAAAGTCCAAATGAAAATCCATGGGCAGGTTCACCTGTTAAGAAATAGCATGTTCTTTCACAAATTTCTAGATGCCAAACCACTACCTGAACACAGAATCATAGAACAGCCTGGGTTGGAAGGGACCTTAAAGATCGTCTAGTTTAAATACCCCTGCTGTAGACAGGAACACCTTCCACTAGACCAGGTTGCTCAGAGCGCCATCCAACCTTTCCTGGAACTTCCAGATGTGAGGCATCCACAATTTCTCTGGGCAACCTATTCCAGTGCCTTCCCATCCTCACAGTAAATAATTTCTTCCTAATATGTAATCTAAACCTACTCTCAGTTTGAAGGCATTCCCTCTTGCTCTGTCAGCATGGGCTGTTGTAAATAGTCTCTCCCATCTTTCTTGCAGGCTCGCTTCAGGTACTGGAGGGCCACAATTAGGTTACACCAAAGCCGTCTCTTTCCCAGGCTGGACAGGCCCAATTCTGTCAGCATTTCCACATAGGAGAGGTGCTCCATCCCTCTAATCAACTTAGTGGGCCTCCTCTGGACTTGCTGCAGCAGGCTGATGTTCTTCCTGTGCTGGGAAATTAGAAGGAAGTTCACAGCAGCTCACCCTGTTCCCAGTTTTCAAAAGGGTATGGTCAGGCAAATCCCCACATTTTGAATATCAAATGCTGACTCTTGTTCCTGCAGCATGGGCCAGGCTAATGCAGCTGTCAAAGACGAATATATCCAAATTCCTTCTCTCAGAATGAGAACAAGTCTTGCAAGCTAGGAGCTCCAATGCAAGACAAGTCACCAACTCCTGTGTGATCTGGAAAGTATGTCCTTTGGGCCTCAGTTAAAATAGAAAGCAGCTCTAAGCTGGGCAAAATAGCTGGTGGGACAGAGAGATCTGTCAGAAAAACTACACTTACTTGGAAATGAAAACCTTTCAAAAGAATGTGTCCAATTTGATTATATTTTGGGGAAGAAGTGTCAAAAAAATAATTTCTACATTCTTGTTTCAGTAACATGGAAAATGCTGAAGTATTTTGTTAGATGTAGTGGAAATGTTATAATTTCTGTAATATTAATGTCAATACAAAAATATACATATATTAGATTAATAATTTCTACCTTATGGCGAAAGTGTTTACATTTTTGAACACCGTGTTTTAACACTGACTAAATTCTTTCAAAATTATATTGCGATGCAGAATTTTAACACTCGCCTGCAAATAAACACAAGTGAATTTTGAAAGATAAATTTCACAAAGCATGACAGTAATTTTCTATCTAGTTTTTGCTTCAGATGGATTCACAAATAAGGTGCTTAGTTTAAATATTTGCCACTGATACAGTGCTTGGAGATCTTCAGATGCAAAATGCCATAAAACAATAAAGCTGACCAAATTTCCACATATTTTAATAAATACCTGAATTACAGTAACATCCAGAACAGTTGCATTCCATCAGAATTTCTCTGCAGGCATTATCTGCAATAATATCATCCTATGTTTTCCACAGCTATGTTGTTCCCAGCATCTGGATCACTCTTGCAGATGACAGCTGTCTGAAGAAGTAGCTTTAGTTTGTACAGTCTCCCACAGTGCTTAGCACCATTAGTTTGGAGAAAAAAAATCCCCCCTTTGGCAATCAATATGCTTTGTTTTACTAAATTTGTTCTCTAATCACAAGCACATTCTGTGCAGTTTAGAAGGGAGAAAATATTTTACTACCTGCCAAAGAATTAAATGATTCTTATGGCTTTCTAATCTCACTTCATTGTTGTTAGTATCCTCAGGCATAAAGATGGGAAGAAGGGAGGAAAAAAACAGGCAGCACTCTAAAAGAGCCCTATTGAAAATAATGAAAGTGAATGATTAAGTGATAGTCCTCAAATACCAATTTAATTTTTATTCAATAAGACATTTATCTATATCGGTTAATAGCAAAAATATTAAAAAGCCATCTGCTGAGACTGGGAAATAAAATACTACCTACCAATACCATGGTAATTACTTTAAAATTGTTATGTGCTAGTGATCAATTATTATTTAATATAAAATAATTGTTCTAGTGAAGTCTGGGCTTTTATTTGGTTGTGAATAAATAACAGTTAAATAATAATTATATTAATTAATCTTTCCCCCAGCATTACACCACTTGTGGATAACTCTGGTTTTGAGTAATTCCTTTAGGAATACATGAAACAACAGGATTTTATTCATTATTGTCCACTTTGAAATTCTTTCTTAAATGCATTGTTTTGTGTTCAATGAACAGTAGGTAGTGACTTCTTTTAGGGGTGTTACTTTGAAGGTATTTTACAATTGTCGTGTCCCTTGTATTCTTTTAAAGAATATGTAAATTTTGTCTCTTCAGTCTTCCCATGTTTTACCTGATATCTCTTTTCTTCGCTTTGTTTCTTCTATGTCCTTTCTAGCATCAGTTCTACATAACACACAGCAATGCATGTGTGTACAAACTAGAATTTTATAGCTCTATTTGTACTTAATCTACTAATAAGTAATATTAAACTACACTTCCCTTTCAATAAGCAGATATGCGAGGGATGTCATCTACCTCGTCTGCGCATGAGGAACCTGAATTTTTGATTTGGTGCATCGCAACAACACAAGCAGGACAGATTTGAGGGAACTATTTAATGTTTGTCCATAGATCTTACATAAGTGGAAATTTTTTTCTTTAGAGTTTTATGTTTAAAAACACCACAATTGAACCTCTACCACTGGCATCATTAATACCAAATGTAAGGATAGGTATTAACTTTTGAGGTATCCTATCTTCAAAAATATTTTGCAAAGCAGGCTTTGAGCTTTCTGTTTTACAGACACATATAAACACTTAGCATCAACTCCTCAGCCCCTGTCTCACAAACAGAGCTGAAGAAGTCACCATCAGGTTGGGAATTTTAGCTCACCTGATCTACTAAGATCAATCCTAAGATATCTTTCCGTTTTCTTTCATTGGAATTATACAAAACATCATAGAAGTGGTTTCAGGAAAAAATACTTATTAAAAAATAGACTTATTTTTATTCTGGGTGGCTGGGAGCCACTGGTTTATCAAGGTAGAATTTTAAAATAGTAGGGATAAAAAGAAATAATAAGCACTATGGAAATGCAGAAGTATAACAGAACAAATATATAAGAATTTATCTAAGAGGGTTCCAGCAACCCTTCTTCTTTTATTTCATGGTTCATTATTTAAGTTGGTTGGTAGGTTTTCATGCTGCTCAGTATCATTTAAAAACAATGCTTGGATGTGGATAAAGATTTAATTTATACATTCTGGCTGCCCAGGCAAACAGGAAGCTTCACATAACACGATTACTGAATTTGCATGGATCTGATGGCTATAGGATACAATACTGCGTAATGTTAACCCATTTCCCAACAAAATCTGGCTGCAATAGGCTCTGCTGAACTAGAATGCATTAGAACAGTAAAGCTGACAGTTCTGCTTTAGCATAATACTGCTCTGCAATGCTTTTTACATGCCTTAAGAGGAGAAAATGTACTTTGTAATTTTCTCCCTAAAACAGTTAAAATTCTAAAGGGATTCTGGAGAAGGTAAAGAGTTCCTTGTTTTAAAAAATATATTTTGAAGAAAACAGTCCTTCCTGATACAAAGTGAACAATAATGAAAGTTTAACCATCTTCATCTATGCAAAATTTCAGATGTCCATTAAAATTTAAGCTTTCACTGATATTCTTTTAGTGGCAGCGATGACTTTGGTTTTTTCCTCCAGAAAAGGCCAAGGACCTTCTTGTCTTTGGGAACATTCTTGGTGTATCTCATATGAAAATGGTCCAAAGGATTCAAAGGTTATTAACCAAGACATGGAAAAACTAGACAGGCAAAAAACTTTGCCCAGCTTTAATTTCCTCAGCAGATGAGAGTACAGAAGAACTTGAGTGCTGCAGCACCCAAAAGAACAGAGCAGACCGTGGAGCACCAGGGCTTAGAGTCCCATAAGAGCATTAGCACAGCATGGGACCTGAGCTCGTACAGCCTGAGTAGAGCTGGACATCATGACACAGCACCCTAATGATGTGACAATACAATGTCTGGACTGAGCTTTTGTCTTCGGGCCCCACTTCACAAAACAGTGGCACAAATCTGTATTTTCGCCTTCTGGCCCAGCCTAGTGGAACAACTCTGTATTGACATTGCTGTGGCTACTTAAAATAAGTCTGTGACAAAAAGAAAAGAGACAGTATTTTATAGGCAGAAAGATCGTTGTTCAGCAGAGCCATCTGTCACTGGGGCAAGAGGAACTTCTTTTTGTCTGACAGATTTTGGCAACAGATTATCAACGCCAGGCAGTGGCAGACGTGAATTGAGCTGTTGATGAATGGGATAGTTCAATGAAGCCATCACTCTTGAGTGTTTAAACAAGCAACATTTCAGTGGATTAAAGGGAATGAAAGATACTACAAATAAAACATTCTAATGACACTATGCTTTGCTCTACTATAAAGAGCAAGGTATGCTTTTATCCCAATTTGAAATTGAAATAGGCATGCAGAGGAAATGGTTTCTAAACATCACCAAATTTATTGCCACATTTTCTAGATTAAAAAAAAAAAAGAAAAATTGGCCTGAGAGGATACTTGTCATGTAAGAAACCAATAGAAACTTATTCAAGAAAATCATGGGGCAACTTATCACTTCTCTGTTTTAAAATAGAAAGAAAAGCCATCAGACTGCAGCTAAAGTGAAGTAAATCTAGAACCATGCAAAAGAATTTTTTCTTTACAAGTCACAAGTACCTATCTAGTTTATTGGTATATTTGTACCACTGAGACAAACCTGGATTACCTACAAAAAAAAGGGCTGGGTATTCACTGCAAATATTAACTGTATTTGTGAATATTGTTGCCAGCAATGCTAAAGGATAACCAAACTATGTGCATCAGAGATAGCATAATGTCATTAAAATGTCATGTTTAATTGCCAATGATTTAATGAAAAGAAACTACCACATAAGTTCACAGCTATTTAATTTTACTAGGCAGTTGAGGTTTCTGAATGTCAGATAAAACTAAGTCATAATTTTCAATTATCTCAGCAATCTTAGGTATTCTACTTTATAAATGAGAATATCTTTTATCTACAAGCAAGTCCCAGCACTGCCAATGGTTTGGTGGTTTTCGTGGTGTGAATAAGCTGCTGATCACTTCTAAATTTATAATGGTACCAAGCCACTGTGGTTAAATGCAAAGATAATTTTCCTTTGAGTTTAAGACTTGCAACTTGAATTTCGTACAGTTGTGTTGTCATCATGGGCTGATCATAGAGCTAAGTACAGCATCTGAAAAGACACATATTTAAAGGCTTTTAGACATGTGCTTGGCATCTGTATGCTCTGCACATGTAACTGGGACTGGACGTAGCATGCTGGTACCTCCTGTATTAACATCTTCGCTGTCTAGATGCCTCAGCTTTAATGGACTTCTTCAGATTTTACCTGCTCATTCCTCCTCACTCCAGCCTTTTTTCTGCTCTCTCTTATTCCTTTCATGAAAGCTCCTTCTTTTGGGTATGCTCATCAGGTCAGTTTTTATTTGCTTATTTTCTATCAAAGGGGTAAACATAAATCCAGATATGATCTGAATCCATTAATTTCAGTATCTTAATGATCAGAATCTTCCAAAAGATGTTTGAAGTGTTTCTATTTTAAGTGTACTGGACATGTACTGGTCCTTTTCAAACAGTGGATAGATTACCAAAAAAAAAAAAAAATTCAAATGGGATAAGGCAATGTACCAAAGACACTGATTTAATTTTTGTTTTCAGTAGCTTCTTAGTTCTATATCACATAAGGAAAATTTTTTTTTTACCTTAATCCACTACACTTATTTGCTTTGTCTGGGTTTTGGGTCAGCAGAAAGCAGCCCACCCTTTCAGAATATGCCACAGCCCCATTAAAAATAATTAAATAAATAAATACATACATGCATACAAACATAGAAAATTGTCCCTTCTATTTTATAATAGGAGTAGTCACCTATTCAAAGATTTAAGTCACAAGACTTAAATCAGTCCTCATCTGCACAATGGCTTCAAAATCACTTTCAACATATTTAATGCTTTTATGTTCTGGCTACTAGTGGCCCTAGAGGGAGAAAATATCACTAAAACTAACAGAGTTAGTTTATTAATGTTTAATCAAGTATGTCTGAGGTCATTATGGTGCTGTGAAAAGCATGATTTACCCTCTGTGAGAAAAAGTGCTCAATACAGAAAATATTTTGAGAGATCAGGTCCTTTGTTTTACATATTGTCTTGAGTGTTTATGTCTATGCATGCCTATGGATGTCTCTAGTAGACAGTTATATTTGTGACCTGTAGAATAGTTAATGCTATAGAGGATGGGAAAATGGCATGACTGACTTCTCCCCTCTCAGATACTTTAATTGGCTGTAGGAATTGCATCCAGCATCACTGCATCTCCTCATTACTGAGCAGAGCAACTCCAAGAGCTCTTTCACTGCCATTATTGCTTTTCTTCTTTGATAAATTCTAGGTCAGAAGTAGACATTTCCACTCACAGAGCACAAAACTGCTAACTTTTCTTTCATAGCCCAAATCCCCAGTTGCCCATAAGGAGGGAACAGCAATCTCAAGATGAAAGACAACCTAAATGCATTTCCTCAGCCAGCAAGATACAAAGTGGAGGGGAGCATGACCTGATCTGTGGTTGGGCTTGCTTTATTCTCCCACTCTTATCCCTGGTCTCATTTGGCTTGTATTTTTCTTCGAATGAAACAGTTTTTGCAGGTGCTCAGAATGCCTCTGGAACTTATTTGGTCTTCCAGCACCTTTGTTTCCCTTGAGGAGAAAGAAGATTTGGGAGATGACAATAGGGGTTTCTCCTAAAATCACACCCCATCAACATGTATACAACTCTCAGCCTTTCACCTACTCAATCAGAAAAACTTAAGAACAGGACTGGGCACACAAAAGTCAATTCTTTAAGATAAATTAACTCTCCGAACCCTGGTAATGGCCTTCCCTACCAACTGCATAGACAAGCTACATCAACAGGCTCATGTCAGAATATCCTGATGCTTCTGGCAGCAGAAGGCCCAGGGCAGGAGAAAGGTTCTTGCAGTGAGAAGCCATGGCCATTTTCAGATGGGCCATGAAGAGTCCCAGGGCTGGCAAACAGGACTGTGCTTCTTCAAGGGCTGAATAGGAGGGAAGCTGTTCCAGACACTCATGGAAAGCAGCCCAATCCAAGTAACAGATGTCTCCCAATCCAAATAACAACTGTCCCTGTTCCTAGCCTTGCAGGAGGACCGAGTGGATGTGGGTAGTTAACCAAATAGCAATTGAGAGGCAACAAGTTTAGTTCTGCTCATGCTCTGAGCAGCTTAGCTTGCTGTGCATACAGAAGATAACACTGCCTGCTGTGCAGGGACCTGGATGACTTGCTGCTTCTAATGCTCATTTTACCTGGGGTTACTTCAGGCTTTCCAAATAGCTTCCTATTTTTGTTCACTTTCTGTTCACTATCTGTTCTTATGAAAAGGTCCTATAAACATAAGATATTACCCCTTAAAGGACACAATATGATTTATCTAGCTGCCTCACCTTTTATTTCTAACATAGCTGTTTCTTTTGTAGCAGTTAATCTGACACTGATTTGCTTCAAAAGAGAGACAGAGAAAAAGAGTGCATAAGACTTGCTGCTCATACCAAAACATTTTGCACAATTCAGTGTAGCAAGAGCAGCCTCCTGGGGGACACCCTGCAGGCTTCACCTCCCATCCACACAGTCGCTGCAGTTCCACACCAGCTGAGCTGCCTGCCAAGAGCCAAGAGGACTCTCCCATTCAGGATTTTGCTTGCCACATGTTCCAGCATCCCACATTCACTGCATGAGCAATGAGAGGCTGGACTCACCTGGGGTCAGGCCATGCAAGATGCTGTGGGTGTCATAGGGTCTTGCTCCACAAGTGGATAATATCAGCAGACTTTCCCAGGCAAAGACAGACAGCTTCATCCACCCTGGCTGCTTGGAGTGCCAGCCTTTACCCAGACAGTGCAGATAGGGATTTGGCAGGTGACTGAGCACTAAAGTTTTGGCCTCTGTATTTAGGAAGCCAGAGTGGCAGGAAACACTCATCCCTTCTTGACTCTTTGTGGCTGAATAAAACCCGTGAAGAGTTTGGCAGATGCTGATGCACTATCCTAACAGGCTAGTGGAACAAAATACAGAACCAGCTTAAATCTGAGTCAAAACAAGGCACCTTCCCATTAGTTCCACTCAATACTTCCTAGCCATGGAACAAAAGACAGCACAAAAGCACTGTCCAGGAAGCCTCTCCATTTTCAGGCATGAACTTTGACTGCTGGAGAGCTTTGAATGAGATTGAGAAACAATGATTACAAGTTCACCAAAAGGGCCTTTTTCCATGTATGCCATCAGGTTAGGAAATTGTGAAATGCCTGCTTGCTGCCTGGAAATGTATAAAAATATCCTTTAGAGGGTGAAAAGAAAATGGGTTTCAACAGATATACTGCAATTACTTAAAAATTACATTTCCATGTCTATATCTACAGCATGGGACTCTGAGCTGCCAAAGCTTAATATCTGTTCAGCAAGGTAGCCTGGTCCAAGCAGAGCACAGCGATAACACAGAGCTTGGGCTGCCAGGAACCAAATGGCTTTCCTAGAATTGCTGACTCTCCAAATCACTTCTGTGCCTCTCTTCCTTGCAGGAAGCATAGATGCTCCATCCTCAGCCTGTCAAAGATTTCTGTCAGCTGGTCTTCTAAATTACAGGATGACCCTGATGAAATATGGATTCAATAAAATGTAAATAGCTGAGAACTAGAATAATGTGCCCCAATATTAGACATATTCAGAGAGACTAGGGATTTGTATCAATATGAAGAGGCTGAAATAGCTATGTAAAACCAGTAGTTTTAGACTCTGCCAGCTTACAGCTATAAATATTTGGGGTTGGATGTTCTTTGTTATATATTTCACCTTAGCCAGGTAACAGGGACACAGGACTGGTAACAGCTGGGTTTTTTTTTACTTATCTTCAATCTGTGGTAGTACAGGTGTGCAGAGGAACCCAGCTGCAGTGTCTGTATTGGAGGCATTGCCCCAGTGCCTTATCAGATTGTTCCTCAAGCGGACACGCTTCAAGAGGAGCAGATCTAAGCTTCCAGAAGGGAGGTACAAAGGGTACTGAATTTAATATTTCAATTGAAAACACATTTTTGCATTAGTAACTTTTAATTAAGCTAACCAAGTACTGGGAAATTACTGTACCTCAAGACTTTCTTTTCCAAAAAAAGCCCAAAAAACCAAAAAACACCAAAAAACCCCACAAAGAGGCCAACAAAACAAATAAACAAAACCAAAATAATTTTTTTAAAAACAAAACAAAACAAAAAAACCCCACGAATACATAGTTATTAGTCAAAATTGGACTTTTGGTGGAAACTAAAAGGAAGTAAATCCTGGGTCAAGAGGAAAATCTCTACCAGATAGTCTCTGACTGAGGCATGTACTTAGGACTTTAAGTCCTATCTTCAAGGCTCCACTTTCCTAGACATAACCGAGAGTGATTTTGAAATGCTAAGTATGCATGACCTTCCTTTCCCACAAAAATATGTACAGACTGCCATCTTGGTACGATATTTGAGGCTCCAAAGCTGTCACACAGTTCTTGCAGATAGTCATTGCAAAAATAATGAGTGAGATTGATACATGAAAAAGTCTAAGCAGTGATACAGAATCCTGCATGGAATTAAAAAAAACAAAAGCATAGCTGCTAAATCTGGATAACAGATTTGTTTTAAGTATTTAAGATCATATGTTGTTTGTTAACTGATGTTAAGTTTTGGCAGGGATAGAAGAAGGAGCCCTGGAAACTGTATCTTTAAGTGCTCCAAATTCACAAGCACATAACACTAGGGACAGGGACATTTGAGAAACAAATGTTTATTAAACAGAGCGTGCTGGAGGTGGATGCTGAAAAAGGAAGAATGAGATTCATGTACTTGAAAGCATCTGTGCTCCAACTGAAAATCACTGACAGAGATGCAAACAGATTCCAGGAGCCTCTCCTCTCTCTTACCAGCTCTAATGCTGGATTCATTCACTCCTAACCAAAAATGCTCCTTGAAAGGATTGTGCTTCAGTGAGTCCAAAATTCACTTCTTCCCAAATTCCATCAGGCTGTGGCATTGCAGTTATTTTATTAAGAGAGGATGTGCTCCCCACAGGTGAAAAGAGCAGCAGCTGATTCTATTAGTTATGCAGCTGGCTCCAGAGGATTCACTGATAAGAGATGCAGACTGCTTTTTACTCATTTACAGAGCATTTCTTTTTCCTTAAGCTGACCAGCAAATTGCAGGATTTGAAATGCCTGCTGAAAAGAGTCAAATCCATTACCACTGATGCATATATATGCAATAAAAGCTAAAATTACAGTCTTCATGTTTAAACATCTGGTCATAACCCAGGAGGGATATATCCCCACTGGCCATGAAAAAGATAAATCTTAAATAAGTATGAATTAATTGCCTATAGTAATATGGAATCTTTGTAATCATTTATGTTCAAGCATATGAGTGAGTATTCATTAAACTGTGTTTTCAGACATTTACAGAGATTATTTAACACATACATTACCAAAACGATTAGCTTCAAATTGGAGAAAATACCCTGCACACTGACACTGTCATTTAATTATACTCAGTGTCACTGAATCAAGGAGATAGATAATATAGATAATATTGCATAACAGGAGGAGGAGATACACGGTTTGAGTTTCTGTATCTTTTTCTGCTCACCTGAGAGCACACTCAGCCCCTACCAACACTTAATGGGTTACTACCTTGCCCTTTTCCAGCACACAGGACACACTGAGGTTTTTAGACCTGACCTGTGCTTTTTGGGTCTTCCAGAGATTTTAGTACATGACTCAGAGAAAAAAAAAAAAGAAAAAGAAGAAACATTCCAGTATTATTCTACTTCAGATTTCTATTTCTGTCTTGATCTCCTTAGTCCCTGCACACTTTTGCCATGTTCAATTTGCAGAAAAGTGCAAGTGAGAACCCACACTGGAATGGAGGGGGGAGGTTACAGGGCATGAGGACCAGCAATACAGTCAATTGGAGGGCTGCACAGAAAGCAGAGTGATAAAGACTTATTCAAGCTTCTGCCAAGCGTGGGACACTAGAAATTATATTTTGCATGTGTTTTTGTTTATCCCTACATTATTGATCAATGCATATTATTAGTCCTTTGCTAGTTTCAACTGCATAACCATCAGGATCAAGTCATCTTGTTGACAAATTTGATACAGAAACTGAAAGCCCTAGGCATCAGCACAAAATGTTTAAAGGTTCAGACACACCAGTATAAGGTGATACAAACTTAGCCACCAAACAAAACCGAGAAATACCCAACCCTTCTGAATCGGTTACAATGCTTCATCCATCTTTCCTAAAAGAGCCAACAGAAAGATCTAATATAGCTTGAATATCTCCATCAATGATAATTAGTGGTAAAACTTCCACAAAGGAAAATAATATTTAATATAGTAAGCCCTTAAACCAAATACATCCGTATAAATCACAGAATCATGGAATAAGCTGAGTTGGAAAGGATCCACAAGGATCATTGGGTCCAGCTCCTGACCCTGCACAGGGCACCCCAAGAGTCACACCATGTGCTTGACAACGTTCTCCAAACTCTTCCTGAGCTCTGTCAGTTTGGTGTTGTGATCACTCCCGGGGAGCTGTTCCAGTGCCCAAACACCCTCTAGGTGAAGAACCTTTTCCTGATATCCAGCCTAAACAACCCCTGACACAAGCTGAATCTTTTCCCTTGGGTCCTGTCCCTGGTCACCACAGAGAAGAGATCAGTGCCTTCCCCTCCTCCCAAGGAAGCTGTAGACTGCAGTGAGGTCTCCCCTCAGCCTCCTCTTCTCCAGGCTGAACAGACCAAGTGACCTCAGCTGTTCCTCATACAGCTTCCCCTCAAGGCCTTTCACCATCTTCGTTGCCCTCCTTCGGATGCTCTCTAAAAATAAAGAATAGCTAATCATTTTCAAAAGAGAGAAAGAGTTTTTTAATGTGTCTACAAGCAGAATGTGTCATGGCAGAAACAGAATACAAGCTGTAACAAGATGGATTTAGAAAAAAAGGATTCCTAGCACCTGAAATTTTCAAACAAATTATACGTGGAAAATGTGGATCCAATGGGAAGTTTCTTAGAGTAAATGGACTTTCAAAGACAATGGCAAACAGAGGCAGAAAGCTTCAGGAAAGGAATATGAACAAAACATCTTTCAGCTGCAAAAATGGGGAAACACTAGCTCATATGGCAGATATGGTACACAAAACTGAACACAGGATTTTCTTACTAGTTTAATACTTTTGCATTTTGCCTTCTAAGGCTTAAAGTATACTGCCACTTTAGAGACATGGATAGAAGGATGGTTCTAAGTAACAATAAAGGCAAATGTTAATGACAAATCAACCTTCTACAGCACAGTTCTGCATCCCCTAAAATATATGCCAGCAGATAAAAAAAGCCAAACAAGGTAATCCACCATTTCTTTGCAAAAAAGCACTGCAGGCAAGATTGGCACCAATAATATTTCCCTCTCACTAACTTAATACATCAAATTCACCTGTGATATTTACATCAGCAGAATAATCTTTAGAAAATGAGAAGCCCACCAGAGCACACTTTCATAATTTCTTGAAGATGTCTTTGGAGCAGCCCAGTGCTTATGTTTCTGTCAAACAATTCAAATTGTTAGGAGAAATGCAAAAATACAAGCAGATTCTCTGATTTTGCTTTATATCAGGGAATAGGAAGGTAGCAGAGGGCATGTATGGAGTGCCATAAATCAGATAAAAGCATAAATTTAAACCATCAGTTCATTTGGTAAACATACTGCCCTACATTTGGACTTGAAATAAAGAGCCCAACTTCCAATCAACCACATCATCATATGGTAGGGAGAGAGATAATACCACCACACTACAGCTAATGAAAATTCCTGCTTGCTGAGACACTGAGTACATTTAATCCACATGCCAAATTGTTCACCTGTGAAGAACAGAACGTTGACAGGATATAGACTTGAATTTCAAAAAGGATACAGGGCAAAAGAAAAGTCACTTGTACCAGAACTACTGGTATGGTTGTGCAGTGTATTCGTTTTTCTGGAATGATGTTTTGTGCAAACTCACACACAGCATTGCCAGGTTTGGTCCCGTGAGCCCAGTAAAACTGGACCTAGTGAAGGTGTTGCAATGACCAAAGAGTCTCACCACATGCCAGGGTAGGGACCAGGGCATTTGGCTCTTTCTGCTCTCTAGGTAAAGGCAAGAGACTATCTACTCATTAAAAGACCAAGTGCAAACCTGATTTTCAATGGGTTTAGATTTCATTTTTTAAGAAATCAAAATAAAATTTCATAAAAATCACTGTGATTATCTTTCCCAAAAGCTGGCTGATTTTAGCCTACCTTTAATTCGTAGTTCCTAGAACTGTCCTCCTTTTTTGGTTTTTTGTTTGGTTTTTTTTTTGTTGTTGTTTTTTGGTTGTTTTTGTTGGGGTTTTTTGTATTTTTTTTTTTGTATTGCCATTGTGTATCACCTGGATAGAAGTTGTTAAAAATGTTATATATGACATTAACATTGGGGAACCATTTTGCATATTCTATAATACTCTAAGATAAGGTATCAAGAGTTGACAAGGCTCTAACTTTAATGACTGCTAGTTCTTCACAGAACAGCAAGAGGCACCTTTTTAGAAACACAGTTTGAGAACTGCTTTGTTGATGAACTCATTTTTTCAAGGACAATAGATTATATCTTCACTTACAAAACAGCAGACGTGTAAAAGAATCTGGCATGGACTTTCAATGTGTAGCTTGAGCTATAAAAATACTGAAATCCATATATATGAGATTAAATATCTATCTATCTAATTAGAGCCAATAAGGAACCAGTACTTCCAAGTTTAAAGAATGATGTGATAGTTGGAAAAATTGCTCTGAAAACAGATTTCTATTGTCTTATAATAATTCAATTTCAAATATGTTCTTGCAACCAAGAAAGATACTTTGCCTCCTTCAATTTATCTAAGAATATGAAAAATGAATTGCTCCTAGAACATCAATCCATGCCTGGAAAACAAATCAAACAAAGGTAATGCAACTAATTGAAAGGAATCGGGCATGTTTTCTGTGTCTGCACAGTTTTCACAAGGCTGCCATGAATAACTCTGGCCACCCAAAACGCTTGAGCTGAGAGTGGTCAGGCTGTGCAGAATGCAAGCAGGTAAGAAAGAAAGTAGGATTTGAATGCAATGCATTTTCTGATGGAGATATGGTTCATATCATATTTCTCAAATATAAACCAATCAACCACAAAAATTACATTTAACTGTCTAAAGTTAAATATTGAAATATATGTTTTGACAGTTGCCCTTTTCAGAGCTGCTGCAGTTAAAGCTCAATGTAACTAGGGGTACCTGTAATCCACATTCAATTTTGTGTTGAGTGCAGACACTTAAATCTCAGATCAAATATCTTCAGCTTCTAATTATGGAGTAAAATGACTAATTTAAAACATGAAAATCTGAGATTTTTGGCTTGAGTCTACATATGCACTTGAACCTCTGACTGCTTTTTCCACTTCAGCGACTCATAAAACTACTTAGTCTGAATTTGTTTGAGATCAGATTCCCAAATGAAACATTAGCAAATTGCAAGGTGGGGAATGTGAGCAGATACAGCTTTTTCTGAGCTGAGTCTAAACTACTTTTTCCACTGTCTGAAATTTGTCAGTAGTGTTGCAGCATAAGTCCAGTGGCTTTTCTGTAAAGCCATACAGAATATTTTAAGTCTTTTTAAGACATCCTACAAGTTCTGCTAAATTTTCCAAATGCTTCTGTGTACAGTATTTTATGAAGCATTTCCTTAGAAATCCCACTAGTCCTCACAAAATCAGTTCCATGATACTCCATATGATTTAAAAGTAACATACTGATAAGACGTGGGACATGAAAAAATATGCTTAATTACAGTATTTAGATGAAGTTTAATGCATAGACCATGGTTAGCACTCAAAAGAAAGCTCAAGGAATTTCATTTCAGCCGTGAAAGTACTGATATGTGCCTGCAGTATTACAAAAAGCAGCTGAAGCCTGCCAGGCAGACAATGGAGTGAAACCCAGTGCAAGTGAATGAAGAAAGATGCCTGGTGTGAAGGGATTGTATTACCTGCAAGAACATGTATTATACAGGTATATTTTCTTCCAGAAGAATAAAAAAACATTGTTACACTGTTTTTTGGTTTGGAATAAAACCCAAATCTGTCAGGAAAAATGTCCATATTCCCTAAGGAGACTGTTCATTTTCCAAAAGAAAACAAATTGGTTTTCTCTAGGGTCATTATCAGTGATCAGAAACTTTCCCACTTCTGGAAAGGAACAGAGGATGGAAAACTCTGCATGTTTCTTTTCTTTGTATCAATGCTCTTTACACAATCTTTTATAACCCACAAGATATAGAATACGTTAATTAAATACACCAAGCTATAGAATGACTTTACGTAGCAGTAGGGAGATATTTTTTAACTAGTGATACACCCCACAAAATGCATCTCAAGCTTTACAATGATTTAGTTACCACAGAACCTTCCTCTTATAATGTTCTGTGTGAAAGGAATATCCTTATTATTCTAGTCAACTTTTTCAAGGCTTCTTAAATTCTACTGTACACAATATCTGACCTTTGGGAGTTTTCTTTTTGTTTTCCATCTGCTGAACTCTCAGAAGGAGCTCAGTGGTCATTGCAGACATTGTCATTTTGGTGTCTGTGCACTCACATATGGTGGTTTTCTCTCTGCACAGATTGGTCTGGAGAGGAGGAATACCCAAGTTTCAAGACACCTCCAGCAGATATCCAGATATCCACTCTATTACTATGGTGGCAGTATTATTGTATCATAATGCAGTAAAGTGCCCTGCAATGGCAGAGAAAGAGTGGAAAACAATAATTCTTTTCCATCTCCAGCATCTATGTAAGATGAACATAACAAATATGAAATAGCTTAAGGAATACTGTAATGCTTACTTGTTTTTTGGTTTCTTTTTTCCCTCAAAGAAAACATTAGAATTTGCTGGTCGTCAGGCTAAATCCCAAAAGGTATACTTTGTGGAGAATCTTGATTGGATCCAGTTTGCTGCAATATTTAACTTATTTGAAACCAAGAAGATGAGGATAGAGTACTTAATCACAGAAGAAAAGCTGCAGCCATTAACCAGGGAAGTTATAGCCACATTGTCCCTCTGTATTCCCCATCAATAACATCTTCTGAACATTATATCGCTCTGTACCCAGGAGCTGCTATACTTTATGTTGTATCATGCACAGTGAAATCCCAACCAAATGCAAAACATTTTTTAAGCAGCTACAAAGAGAGACCAAATGACAAGTATGATTGAAATAAAATTGAAGGGCCTTTTGCTTTTAAAATTGAAGTGTTGGATTTTTTCTTTTCATTGGAAAATGGAAAAATAATGCAAATTCTGAAAAAGCTGTCAAGAGAGCATCCAGAGGCCAAAATGCTTCACATGCTCATGAGTATGTAATGATTCTTCCTTCCAAGGACTTGAGATTGAGCCCCGAAGCTACAACGCTTTGCACAGGGTCTTTTTTTTTTTCATTTTTTAATCTTAGTCTGTCTCTTTTATTAGTGATAGCTCCAGGCAAGATTTGTTTTCCCTCACTCATTTGGTTCAGTTGTGTCACACGTCATGGTTAGCTTCTTTAATGGAGTGTTTGCAGATGAGGTTGTAAAAATCATTAGCTACGGTCGGCAGATGCTAGGTACTGCTAGGATGCTGTTCCAATCACTCCTTTTCTTTAATTAAAATTTTAAATAAATCATGAGGTTCTGCAAACACAAGCCGACAGTACTTGCATAAGATGAAAGCTGTGCTGACTGCTGGCAGTCTTGATGCAGCTCTTTAGCCTCTATTTCTTCCATGTTTCGTTTTGCTGGTTTTTGGTGTTTTGTTTTTTTCCCTTGGCCATCGCACAAAATCCCCATATGCACTTCTTCAGTGCTTAAAAATCATTATTGCTGGAGATCAATACCAAGAAAACATCTGCGGCTCTTCTTGGAGCACAAACAGATTTACTCAGGGTTTGTTTTATTTTGTTTTCGTTTTTTTTTACAATAAATGCAACTAAAACGTCACGTAAAGAGCA
The DNA here is from genome assembly GCA_013397895.1 of Origma solitaria. Taxonomy (NCBI): domain Eukaryota; kingdom Metazoa; phylum Chordata; class Aves; order Passeriformes; family Acanthizidae; genus Origma; species Origma solitaria. The sequence goes on along the minus strand of VZRL01012172.1, from coordinate 1,037,009 downwards.
AAGGAAATATTCTATATACCATTGCCTATTGATTTTTTTGTGATATTCTTGTAAACATAGATATGAGAGCATTAAATATTCACAGCAGAAGAATATTTATTTGCCATGAAACCTGAATAAATTGAATCGTTTGCTTCTTGTTTCTATGGGAACAAGTTCTATTTAATAAACAGTTTTTGAATAATATTTTATTATTTCTAATTATGTTAATTATAATTCAATATGTCACATTAAAATAATTTCAATAGTAATAAGAAATTTTAATACTGGTGCAAACTAAAAAAAAAAAAAAAAATAGGCTTGTAGAGTTTAAAGTAATTTATACTGCCTGTAATTTTTAGTTTCCATGGTCCTGAAAGCTAATTACTAGTTACTAAACCTGAATGGTTGCATTTGAAATCTTAATGGAGTGATGATTTTTGTGGTATTAAGAAAAGATATGAAACAGCCATGAAAAAAAGACCAAAAGTTGTAGAAAAATAGTTTTACTGAAGCAATCGGTCACTAGGGAGCTTTTTTTGGCCACAAAATCCCTGTATTTTCCTGTTTTCTGTATAACCATTATCTTCTTCTTTCTTGTTTTGCTAAAGTAGCCGGCAAATATCCCAAATATGAGTTTTAATACAAGTTAAAAGAAGACAGGTATTGCAGCCTAATCTGTTGGTTATCTTCTTATGTCTACATAAAATCAGTGGAGACCCTCACAGAACATCCCAGAATGATCAACGTGAAGAAATGGGCTCTAAAACAACACTATGAGGAATAGCAAAATTATTTTGAATTGAATACAGTGGTTTTTAGCCAAAACTAAATTTGAGTTAAACTCAGTCTAACCAATATAAAGAAGAGCAAAACCAACAAGAACAAAGCAAAACCAATCCAAAACAAAACAAAAGAAAGGCATTTAAGTGAAGGCATGCCTAAGTAGCACTGTGGAGGAACTAAATATAAAAATTTAACTGGCCTTTTTCTTTCTGTTATTACATTGTTGCTGATCATCATATTTGTTTTGTCATCACATCTAACTACTCATCCATAAAATATTGAAAGTCAGGAAAAATTTTCTTTTTTTTTAAAATGAAAATCAGTTGTAGACCCACTTGGTATTACCTGCCTTTTCTTAATTATTCCATAGCAATGTCAAAATCTCTTTGTCTTAAACTTCTTTTCATATCAGAAAGTTACCTAAATCATGACTTCAACATAAGTTAGAGATTAAATGATGAGTCAGAAAGAGAATCAAATTCCTGGCACATTACGCAACCATTTTATTAAAATAGCAAAGGGAAATCTGAAAACTATGTGAAAAGAGCAATGTATTATTACTTCATCAAAGGCAACTATTCAAACATTCTCATGACTGTGTTTGTTTAGAAAACTCTGGGCAGCAAAGTTCTGCTCACAGCTTCATAGAACACTTTGGGTTGGGAGGAACCTTTAAAGGTCACTTAATTCAGCCTCCCTGCAACAGTCAGGGACATCTTCAACAAGATCAGATTACTCTGAGCCCTCTCCAACCTGCCCTTGAATATTTCCTTTCAGACTCTCCTGAGGTAAGACTCATGATCACAGAAACAGAAATTTACTTTCAGATTTTTCATCCACCACCACTCAAATAAACCTGTCACAATTGATCATCTACATTGGAAATATTTCAGTAAGTTTTAAAAAGCCATTTCAGAGTTTTTCATTTAACAGCTGGAATATCTAATTAATTTGAATAATGGTTTTATAACTACAGTGTGCTAAAGGATCAGAAATCATTTTTATCTCTTACTAAAAGGAATTATTCACTCTCCATAAATATTTAAAATATACATACTTGAAAATGCAATATGCTGCATTTGGCAGCATGTTGTGTAAACATGATGAGTCCAGAGAGAAAAAATTCTCAATATGATGCTTTTTGTTCTGCTTTATTGTTTCTTGTGATCTGCAATACAGTCTGAAATGGCAGGATTTTTTTTACTGTAGAATGACAATAATTCTTTTTCAATATAGCCCTGTGTCTGAGAGATCGAAATCATTCTTCTTATTGCAGAGGAGGTAGCACTGCTTTTAATACAGACTAGTCCACATTTCATCCCAAAAATGAGTGATAAAAAGATTTTTTTATGCCATTTTGTAGAACCGGCACATTTCATTCAATAAGGGTATTAGAAATCGCATGCGCAATTTGTTCCAGGACCACGTAACTAAAGCAGCAACTTATTGAGAAATAACTTCTTCAGAAGAAAAAATTCCTGCAGTAAATCCTAATGTACAGAAATGATTCTTCAAATCAAAGTTTTAGCTTCAGTGAAGTTTCTAACAGAGGATGTTCAAAAGGAGAAAAGTCACTTAAGGCATTCATTTTGAAACAATTGAATGAGGCACTTGTCACCACAGCAGGAAACAGAAAAGCACTTAAAGCCTGTACAAGTAATTTATTTTAGCAATCATCTCAAAATTTATACAGGAAACAAAATGCAAAGGAAATAACTAATGAGAGTTCATTAATCTAAACTCCAGCAGTCACTAATTTATAGGAGTGGGATATGTATTAAAAGTTCCCACAATGCAAACAATATAAAAAGAAATTTTTCAAAAGAGGGTTATAAAGCCAAGTAAAAATAACTCACGCAAGCTAAGGTGAGAACTTCAGGAAGTACAACTCAGGAGGCCAGAAAATACATATGCCCAAGAATTCAAAATATGTGTTTTGTCGCTGCTTTGACTGAGGCACTCTTTCAGTTGAGGACTTTACAAAATTATGGGGAATTATTTAAGAAGTTCCAGAGGTTTTAGAAAATGCTCAATACACTTTCCATAGTTAAAAGCAAAAGAACCTGTTTCTGGTAACTACCAATTGCTAAATTTATCTTCTGTTTAGTAAAACGCAAGCACAGCCAAGTGAGAATGCTACGTGATATTTTAGAAAGCTCTGGTAAGGAATAGGACTACAGGAAAAGCAGCAAGAATAATACAATTCTCAACAGGAATTCATTTAAAGGAAGCAGTAGGGGACTAAGTAGAAACAGACAAACAATAGTGGTCAAATGAAGAGGAGGTAATTACTGAGGAAGCAAAGACAGTGAAAAGATAGGAAGCACTGAAATAAGGAGTAGAGGGACAAAGTGGCAATGGGCAGGAGACGATACATGCATTTGCACCTCAGGAGAGTTCTGTTGTTACTGTTCTGAAAATACAGCATAAAAAACATACAGAATTCTTCAGTATGCACTTTTGATGTGGGCCATAATATTGAGAAATGGGATAGGAAATCAGTGGCTAAATTCTTTATTTCCAGGGAGTAGAACTGCATTGCAACTCTTCCATTGCAGCAGGAGCAAATGACAAGGACCACAACCACAGAGCTTACCATGCTCCTGAGTTGCACTTCAAGAAAAGCAATGCAGAGTGCATCCTTATGTACATTCTTATTCCAGACTGTGATGACACTTTTAAAGCAAATTTCTTCATCTTCCACTGTGTTTCATTTCATACTGAAATAATTTCATACTGAAATCGGTGCTGCACATCTGGTTGCCTTTACTGGATGAAGCCAGAATATATAGGAGGCCCCGGGCCCCCCTAACAAGTCTTACTTTCTAATAGATCCGTGGGTGTGAAGCAAAACCTCTTGAGCTACACATAGCTTGGCTGTTGTATCTGCAATGCCAATAGTTTGGTTCTTCAGTTGCACTCCAGCTGTTCCACTCTGTCAGCTTATATAGCTATTGCCACAGAAGCACTTGCAGAAACACAGCCTGCAATCTAGTGCCAGACATGCCTCCCATGTCTTTGAAAGTTAGAAAAATTTCCCTTGATTTTGCTTCCTCTCTTCACTTCAGAAACCCTCCAGACTGCAACTTGTTTACAATTCATACATCATTGGTTTCAGTGGGCCACATATTTTGAAAAACAAAAATTCTTTTTGAAACTGCTACTTGAAGACTGATAAACTGTTTTTAAAAGTGTGTTAATATTGGAACATTGGACAATAAGATGCCTCATAACAGACTCAAGAGCATCTGACTACTAAGAGTGAGATACAATATGTATTCAAAGTTATATCTCATATTCGGAGAACATATTCAAGTTGACAACATAGCCACATATACTAAAGACACAACAACAGTATAAAATAAACTACAAATATGAATATTTCAATAAGATTACTTTCATTTCTTTGTAAAGAGTAATCAAATAAAAATTAGAAATAAGAAGAATTTTACCAAATATTTTGAAGAATATTTTAAAAGTAAAATTTCTAAGAAAAGAAGTCATTTAAATTTTGGCATAATTTATGAAGAGCAATGCCCAAAATGATAAATTTACTTTATTTTATAGATGGATTACAAGTAGTATCAGAAATTTCATGTTCACTATACCAGTACTTATTCATACTTCACTGGACGTAAGTACTGAGATAGAGACAAAAAGATACAAAAAGGAATTAAGGTTGCAGGGCAAAAATATTCGTTCAACAGACAATAAAAATAATTCTGGTTTTGCAGTCCCTTCTGTCAGAACCAAGGCAGACAGAGGTCAGCAGAGACAAACAAAATCTTACATGGTTTTGAACACAGTAAAATAATGGCTAAGCATAACATAACTAAACTACATAAGGCATCTCAGGGGAATTATAGCATTTTAGATATCTTATTTTTTACATATTTAAAATTAAACTGCAGACATTAGGAACTTTTTCCCCATCCTCATCCCAAACAGCCAATTTTATTATTGTACTCAAGCTATACACGACTCAAAGACTTCCCTTGTTATATAAGGAGTGTTAAAGTTGCTTGACTAGTCCTATTTAAACTAAGGACCATGGCAAAATTATTTCATATTAAAGGTAAATGAATAATTTTTATAGCATCCAGTAAGATTCACCAGGTGGCAACATCTGACCTATTAAAAAAACAACTGACAATTAATTTGGTACTCAGCAGTGACTTTCAGTTGCTACTGTTTGTGAGTCACTGACATGACCAATAAATTCAATTATCATTACTAATCTAAAAATTAAATAAAAACAAAAGGGAATTTCTCATTTTTATTTTACTGAACAACATTATTTCAAAGACCAATTTAGGAAGTCAGAAATAGAGAGCAAAATTAAATAACAGACAAAAAATGTGATATTAATAAAACAAGAGAAGCTTTTGTTCTTTGTTTTGTAGTACCTTTTCAGCTCTTTACTGTACCAGAGTATGACCAATTGACTGGGCAAAAAATACATACAATTATTCATTGTTTTCCCCATCATAAACAGAAAAACATTTTAATCAATTACTTTTATTCTGTCAAGTTCCTACTACACAACATTTCTCTGCATTAACATACTTGCAGCTGATGGCACCTTCCCAGTATCCAGTGGTGGTATATTTTTGGAGTATATAGTTCTGCTGGCATAAATACATTTTTAGGAAGACATTGAAATACCATTTTAACAGTCCTCTCCAAAACAATATATTAAAGAAAGATTTTATTAACATTTAGAAACCTGTGAAAGAAAAAGTTTAGGTTTAAAAACCCACAGGTCTGGGAAATTAAAGTCTCTGCACAAGAAATCATTCTCATGGCTTGCTACAGTTTTCTTCAGACTCTGGAAGACAGATTCTCAATTATTGTCTTTCCATTTTTCCTTGTGCAAAATGATGATATTGATTCCTCAAACTGACGCTGGAAAGTTTAACTCATCTTATGAAGTATTTTGTAGGGTTATTCTAATGAAAGAATCTAAATTAAATCCAAGGTCTCTCTCAGACATATGCACAAAGATAGTTCATAATATTTTTCGTTAGATACAGTTGGATCTGGCTGTTTCTTGATGAAATCACAAGAACGATTTTGCTTTAGGGTAATTTAAATTTAAACAGCATATGACAAGGATTAAAAAATATTCTCTATCTTTCCCCCTCTCATTGCCCTTCACCACCACTTTCCTGCATTGACAAGAGTGCATGGTCAATTCTTTTCTCTCTGGTCTAACAGCTGAAAACTTGATTTCAGTTTTTAAAGCTTGTTTATAAAAATTTCATGAGCCATGCACCATCATAACTTTTACCATTTTCCCCATCAACATCAAGTGGGAAAAAAGAGACAGATCAAGGATATGCATATAGGATAAAGCAGTTTCATTGATAAATGTGAAAAACAAATATTTCATCAATTTACACATCTTCAAGTCTCACTTTTAAAGGTCTTGTTTTATAAATAACGTCAGCTTGCCTATCAAAAAACTGGTCACAGCAAGATGCATCAAATTGGAGCCTGTCTTAATGGGAGTCTTCTATCTATACTTCAGCTAGACTCCAGCAGTGAAAAATGAAAACAGCATTAATAAATGCACACTGATAACAAATCTTATCTTATTGACTTCTCTCAGATTACACTGAAATATGACTTTCTCTGTCATTTGTTACACCCCGCTCTCTTGTATGCTGTGGGAAGAGAGTGCAACATCAAGGCCTGAGGCAAGCAGAAAAGAGAGACTTCTCTGGTGTTCAAGCCTATTCAGAGTTTGATGGGTTTATACTGAAAAAAATTAAATTTCTTCAGATTTACACACTTGTTCCGATCTGATGTCACTGAAGGCCTCTGGCACTATCATACTGTTGGAATACATTTGGGTTTTTTAGGAAAGCTTTCAGACAAATTTTGTTTCCATAACTGTAAAAAATATTCTCTGATTCAAGGTCAACAAAAAGAAGAGATTACACTTGGTAGAGTGTATTAGTCTCACCACATTCCCCTTCAGCATAGAAGAGTGATCCATAATTGCAATGAATTTCTGCACTCTCTTTGCTGCTGTATGCTGGAAAACTGGAGCAGTGGGAGCCCTGGCACTTTCTATTGGTCTGAATAATGGAGGCACCTACACCTACACTAATGGAGGCAGATGGACACATCTGCCCCATTTCACAGACACACCTTATGAGCTGTCAGATCAGGCTTCCAATGGCATTTTTGCAATCAGTTCTTGGCACCAATCCAGACCCAATCATGTAGAATTCAACTCAAAAAGAAGATACCTCTATATATAGATCTATATATGTGGACCTGAACTTATGTAAGCCAAAGAGCCCTTTTCAGTCAATGGAGATTTGATCAATAGTGAATGAAACCTATGGACTTTATTTCACCAGACAGCAGATGCCTACCTTGAATCATAGAATCATAGAATAGTTTGGGTTGGAAGAGAACACATCAAAAATAATCTACTGCAAACCCCTTCCATGGGCAGGAACATCTTTCAATGGATCAGGTTGGTCAAAGCCCTTGTGCAATCTCACTTTGAACTCTTCTAGTGAAGAGCATCCACAACTTCTCTAGAAGATCTGTTTCAGTGTTCCAACACCATAAAAAATTCCCTCTTTGTATTCAGTCTAAACACACAATTTTTCAGTTTAAAACCATTGTCTCTTGTAACTACAGGCCCTGGTAAACACTCTTTCCCCATCTTTCACACAAGCTCCCTTTATATGACAAAAGGCCCAAAAACAGTCTCCCCAGAGCCCTCTCTGTTCCAGGCTGAAAAACCCCAACTCTCTCAGTCTTTCTTTGTAGGAGAGATGCTTCAGCACTTTGATCATCTTTGTGGCCTTGTCTGAACTTGCTCCAACAAGTCCAAGTCCTTATGCTGGGTTCCCCAGAGCTGAATGCAGTAAGTACTCCAGGTGGAGTCCCACAAGAGCAGAGTAGAGGTGAAAATCATGTAACTCAACCTACACACTTCTTTTTATGCAGCTTTTGCATAAAGCTGATGTCCATTATTCTACAGACGAATGCTCCACTGGCTGTAGCAGGAGCCTGGGCACCTTACTTATGCAAAGACACCTCTGTTTAGTAATTTGAACCTCTAACTGCATCCAACCTTGCTGGGACCTAATGTCAGGTGTCACCCAATGCCAAGTTACCTGGCCTGATCTTTTCTTTCAGAAAGGCCCAGAACCTGGATTATATCTGCCAGTCCTGCAGATGTCTCATCTGGCCCAGGGCATTTCTATATCTCAACCAGACAGGGACCACAGTACCAACTTCGTGTGCATGAATTTGATTATCAGCTTCCTTGCAATAAACAAAAACACAGCAAATATCTCTGAAGACACCTTTTTTTCCTGGATTGCACCCTTACAAATATCAGAATGTCTCATGGTGTAAATTAATATCTTTGTTGTGCTTGCAGTCCTTTGACATGATATATCCAAAAAGGTTACAAAAGAAATAAGGACTAAATATTTTTACACTCTGTCTACAAAGGTTTCAAGATTCTCCCATATATTCCTATAATGAGTGGGAGTAAGTCATCACACTTCTGTGAAATAATTAAAATTAATTCCCTTTAATGTATTGTATCAGACTTACTATGTGGAACAAACATGCCACTACTAATGAACTGCGTTATGAAGAACAGAAATGTTGTCACATAGTAGTATGAAAGCTTTCTGGGTTATTTTATATCTAGATAGAAAGAGAGAAAGACAGAAAGGTAGACAGACAGACAGACAGATGGATAGATGATAGACAGATAGATAGATAGATAGATAGATAGATAGATAGACTGATGACAGGGAAATAAACAAAAAATTTGGCTTCCTTATGAGCCTGAGAGATTGGCACATTTCCTTACACAATTCTGTCCTTTTATACATGCCACAGATGCATATACCCACACAAAAACCCACAGCACTGTCCTGAGTACATTAACATTTTAATCCTGCTGTTGGCTGCTCAGAACTAAAATGTGTGTGTATACATACATATATGTATGTATATATATATATATATGTGTGTGTGTGTGTGTGTATATCTTCATTTAACATTCACTGAAGTGACTTCTGATTAAATCAGGCCATGAAAGGTTAATTTTAGATATGTTAATCTCTAGCCTTCAGTTCAAGTGGTCATGATGATAACTGGAATGTATTTAACTATAAATGTATTAATGTATTTATTACAAAGTTTAAATTTTTTTGTAAAGTTCAAGATAACTTAATGATTGAAAATGTATATGCCTGTAACTCACAGTATACAACATTCAGGTACACTACTATTCAAAACAAAATCTAACTAACTAGAACCCAAGATTTTATTTTCTTTGGGATCTTGTAGAAAGTTAACTTGGCAAGAAGTCTTAAATTTAAAAGCTTTATAAGTTAAAGAACAGATTAAAGTCTAGGTTGAAAGAAAGAGAACACATAAATAAAAGTAAAATCAGAAGAAGGATTCACGAATCACCTATTTATCTAGGTTTACATTAAAAGCTGAAAGATTAAAAAATATACAGAAAATAGGTTCACATTAATACAGATGGATCTGTGCCATGTAGATTTCCCCATTTCTCCTTCTCTCACACTTTTTTTCTTAAGTCAGCTTATCAATAATGGAATTAAAGCCCTGTCTGGCCTTTCAATCAGTGAGCTCCCTGCCAGGGATGCCAGAGTGCTGAAATGCTGCGAGTGTGTCATGGGACCCATGCTCAGAGCTTCACTCTTCTCCCAGCTGTAGAGCTGTCCTGTTAAACTGACCCTGCACATCACTAAGGATGCTGCAGGTAGCACCAACAGGTAGCAGCCAGGAACAGCAGGCACAGCAACCTGGCACCTCACTGATCTAGCCCTGACCCATGCAGTTTCCATCAGCATTTCCAACAAACTGCCCCTTTGGCCCATGGAGAGACAAGGTAACAGTAAGAACATCATAGAAGAGCAGTAGGACCGAGGCTGTTCTGCCAAGCTCTACATTTCAGCTTGGCAGCTACTTTCAAGGCCCTGTGTCCACTTGCAGGGGTTCTTTTTGTGCATTTGAGTTGCCAAAACCATGCCGGTGGAAAGCAAAGAAAATCTTCAACATACAGCTTCAACCAGGACTGTTATCTCTATAAAGTGTGTATTCTCTACAAACCAGGGAGAGACCAACTCCTGGAAAGTGGTGTCCAAAGCTTTACACAATCCCTTAGTTACTGTCACACCAGAGAATCCCCACAGAAATGACCTGTCTTTTCTGGTTTCCCATTTGCCTTTTACTGCTGAAGCTCCATCAGCTGAACTTGCTGTTGCTGGGATGCTAATGTGAATCCAGTCTATGGAAGGAGAGCTTGCCCTACATAGTCAGGGCAGCAGTATTGTACGAGTACGAAATGAGGCTGTTTAGATAAGGAAGCTCATCAGCAGATCTCAGAGCATCTCTTTTAGGACTATGAATTTTCACACTGATTTTCATAACATTTGTTTTTGACTCATACATTTTAAGACCTACTTGTTTAGTAGTTCTGATCAGAAAGTTTGTTGCTGCGTTTCACATCTCAGCACATTCAGGAAGCAAGTGTCATTCATATTCATACAAGTCTAGTGAGACCAACCCGAATAATCCATCCTTGACATCTTTTGTTTGCTAATAATGCTTCTAAATTACTCAGGTTATTTTACAAGGACATAAACATATTTCTGTTGTTTGCCAAGGAAATACTTTATTCATTCCACAAAAGGGTTTCAAATAGTCTATCAGGCTTAGAACTAGTGACAGCTGCCATTCATCTCCTTTTTTTTCCTTTTCTTTTATACACAGATTGAACAATACAAGAATAAATGGGATGAAATTAAGCTAATCTGAGTCTGAGGTCAATAGCATTGTGGGTTCTATCCAATTTGCAAAATGGGATCAGGAGATTTTTTTTTAAAGGATACTTTTTAGCTCTGAACTGGCACAGCTAATAGCAAGTGACCTCTGCTTTATGCTGCAGATACAAGCATTAGCAGAATAATGAAAAGTTCTTTCAAATGTGTGTGCTTTAAAAAAGGGACACTTCCTGTGTATAGCTTCACTTATTGGCCTCTTTAGTGCTTCAAATCAGAGACCAGAACATTTCCAGACCAGTTAGTTGCTCAGGCACATGTCAGGAGTAATTTGGAGTTATATTTCCCATGGTTCTGGGGAAGATTCATTCTCCAGCACTCAACAGTGAATCAAAGTTTTCTGCTGTTATTTTATATTATCCTTCAGTTTTAGTTTGTAAGCCTGTTCATGGACATCTGGGCTGAGTTCTTTCCTCCAAAGACTCTTTTCTATCAAATGGAGGTCTCGTAAAACGCATTTAAAATTACTTATGCCTCTATTTGCATATATGGTTGTGGGGACAGAAGAAGAAATTAAATTCTGTATTTATGTTTTTTTGACAATACTGTAGCTGAAAACCCATTTTAAGCAGAGGCTTTCTGGTTTAGAAAAGCTTTCTTTTATTCTCTTTTTGGTTATTTTTCAGATTACTACACCAGACTTTCCATATATTTTTCCTTATTGACGATTTTACTTTTAGTTTTATTTTGATAGTTATTTTTTTTCCATTAACTTAAAGACAATGTCTAGGTCTGTCTGCTTCTGTTCATAATAGTTTTCCACATTGTGCTCGTGAACTATTTCTCTCTCATACCCAAACTCTTCCTGGATATATTGCCAAATACATATCTGAGGGTTTCTCCCAGTTTTTTCCTCTCTTATCAGAGATGAAATCCCATGAACATGATGGAAAAGCTGTCTAAGCAAAAGGCTCAAATTCCTCTCTACTTTGATGGTAGAAGATACATCTGGAAATAAGCAGTCTTTGAAAGTGCTTTTTAAAATAAAATTTCATGACACAGCACACAAGTCATGTCTATTTTCTACAGTGGCTTCTCTGATGTACAAATGTCCAAAAGAATGAAACAAACTGCCTACTTGGATCCTGAATATTTATGAATCACACTCTGGATTAAACAACCATTTTCACCAAGCTGGTCATCCCTGCTATTACATTCACAAATTCTTCACATGTCAGTGGTGGTTTTTAGTTTATGATTGTCCTTCCCACGACACTTAGGGTAGGTAGGGTAGATAGACAGGTAAGGTAGAAACGTAGAAATTTGTCTTTTTCATATTATAACTTTTGAAAGCAAAATACAGGATGTAAATCAGATTCACATATTCCATGTGGACCTTGCAAAATAATAATCTTGGTCTAGGATAGCTTTGACACCCTATAATAAGTTCTATTCTTACAGCTGGAAAGCTCCATGGTAGTTTATCAGCTCCTGGCCCTTGGCTCAGCTCATTTATGCCCAGTCTTGATCACACATATCCCAGTTAAGGGCATGCACAAGTACTCAACTTTATTTTGTCAATGTTAGGAGACTGCAGGACAGCTAATCAAATAAGTGTGCTTAGCTTGTTATATCTTAGTGAGGCATACTTAAAATAACAGACTGTTTATTCCTCAGGCTCCTAGTAAAAAAAAAAAAAATACAGTTCCAGAACAAATTGAATAAAACAGACAGGCCTCAACCTGCACTTTCTACAGCAAAGCTCTTCAGTTTGTACACTGCAGCCAGCAGCCTGGGTTGAAACTTTTCCAATAAGACAAGCTTTCACCATAATTTGTCAAAGCTAAGACTTCTTGTTTACTGAAACACATCTTGTTTGTTGAGCATTATTCCCAGGAGCAAGATGGGCTTACACATTGGTTGGAACCTCAGAGACAAGATTGTGTAGGAAAAGTTCCATGCAAGTTTTGGACTCTTTCTCCACTGAGTGCCCTATCCATTGAAATAGCTGGTTATACCCTTTTCTGGCAGCATCCGCCAGATCAAAGTTCTAAGGAATGGAAGAACATGAAAACATTTCTCACTTTCCTGTCTCAATATTTCAAGTAAGCATGTTAAAAAAAATACTTATACCATGCAGACAGTCAATAAATCTAGCAATAATCTAATTTTTCTTACAATGATGCCTCAGGCAAATCAACTGTGGCAACAAAGGGAAAGTATTAAGCTCTGCAAAACTCCCTTGTTTACTTAGGTTCTGCATATTCTCTATTTTCTTAAACTACTACTCCTACCAAGGGATTCAAAGTCCTAGTGCTGTTCAGTTCTTCTGCCAAATACTGAGAAGAAATGTTTAATGATGCTTATTAGATCAATTCTGACAAATAACTCAGTTGTTTCAAAGCAAGTAAGTTTACTGTTAACAAAAATATACTAAAAGTAGCATGTAAGAAAATTGAAGAAAATATTAGTAATTTAGCTATTTTCATGGACCCTTCTCACACAGTGTGAAAATTTTTGTTTCCTCTTTCAACAGAAAGTATGATGGATTTATGTTGAAATTAATTTCTGACTGATGAATCCCTGTCAAAATTCATTGGAATGGCTAGCTGCTAGCCTTTTTGTTCCTCAGTAATTTCAGAGAAGTTTCTTTACAGCTCACATACCCATTTATCAGTAATTTTGATGCTGTGCACACCACGTCCAGAACTAAAAACACGTTACCCGTGCTATGACTATCCCATAGATAGAAGGATAATGCTCATTTTTATATTGCTGGGATCTCCCTGCATCATTCAGTGTTTCCATAATGAGACAGAAGTGTGCCATCTAAGGAGGTACTTCACATTTTGTACAGCATTCTGCTCCATTGGTTTTCATAGCCTGAGCTACCATATACTTCTATTTTGTGTCTGGCTGCTTGGATAAGGATGTATTCTCTTCAGGTGACACCTAACTCTTCCCAAGCAATCACACCTCATGAGAGAAAGCAAGAAATTAAAATTTTAGACAACTCACAACACAAAGATTCAGAAAGGTCACTCACCTTTCACTATTTAGAAAACTGATTAGACATTACAGGTTGAAATTTGAATGTGTTTATTAATGTTACACAGTTCTGTTTGCCCTTCACATCATACAGGTATATTACCCTTGCTAAATTAATCTACTTTTTGATGGAGATGAGCTCATGGATGAAGAACAACTGTTTGAAAATTAGTCAGACCAAAACTAAGATTACAATGTGAGGTAGGGAAAACACACTTTGCAAATAGGCATGTTCTCATCTATTTGATAAAGTGTAATCATGCCTAGTCCATTCTTAACACAAGTTACTTGAGAACTCTTTTTTCTTCACTGATAGGAACTTTTCATGACACAGTAATATCAAGAGAGAAGTAATTAATTTTGACTAAGACACTCGGTAATAATTTCCCATAAATAACCTGACCCTATGTCTCCTGGATGTTCTTAGAAAGACTACAACTAGATAGTCTTGGACATAAAACAGAACTCCAGAAACTACAGGCAAGCCTGAAATCCAGCAGAGACCTTTGTAACTTGCCATAGGGACCATATGCCCCACTCATCTTTGCCTTCTAGGCTCCCTGCAGAAATTTCCATAATGAACAAGATCTTGGGTCACCTTTCAGGTTGGACTTCCCTTAAAAAAAACCAATCAACCAAAAAAACTGATTTTTCTTAAAAAAACACTATGGTCAACGAATAAAATGCTGCTTGTTGCCAGGTGAATTAAGGTTCTTGGTTGGACAAAACATTGGTTGAACCTGGTCCAATACATCTGAAAATATTCTCAGAAGACCTGAGAACCAATACAAGCCCTGCTCACCTTGTCGTCTGTCTTTACAACCAACTTTCTTGACCTTCACTTTTCTAATAAACACCTAGTAGAACATATGCAAATGTAAAAAATATTTTAACTTTTTTCATCTTCAGACAATTATCCCCTAAGAGAAGGCAGAGAGAAAGAAGAAAATAACCTGAAAAATTAACATCTCTGAATTATTCATTTTTCAGACTATTAGTAGTGTTTTTATGTGAAAAAGGATGCTCTGTCCTGCTCACTTGAAATAACCCATAAAGTTATGACAGAATTGACTGCCCCCAAAGAATATATTTTTATTTTTTATCATTCAAACATACCAGATGTATCAACGTTTTTCTGTTCAATTAGTATTGTTTCTGCCCTGTAGGATTCATGGTGTTTTGAAAGAACCTAATATTTAACCTCTAAATTATGGAAGCAACCTCTAATTTCTATTAAGAGGAAGTAGGAAGCAGACTCCTACTCATATCTTTCATATTTTTTGCTCACATCATAAGGCTTGGTGTGATTTTGTTACTCATTGTCAGCTTGCAAGACTCAAACATATTTACAGGAAAATGAGCCAGTGATAATGCATTTCCAACATGAAGTTAATGAAATATGAATGTTATTGAGTAATATGCTTTTCATGAACCCCAAAAATTAAATAATTGAAACTACTAGTAATGGCCCAGGTCTAGAACAATTAAAATATAAGGCTGCTTCTATCTATCCATATGCTTTGAAATATCAATTAAAAGAAAAAATCCAGTCCAGTAATTCCAAGGACAATTAAGAACATGGAGTATTTTATTTGTCTCCAACCATATCACATCTATGAAGTTCCTTTTAAACTTCTGCCTGTGAAGACAGCCAGTTCTATTACCAGCTTACACTGAAGGCAGAGCAGACCTTTGCAGTCTTTCTTGCTCAACATTTGGCACCAAAAGGTAGAAAAGATAAGATGACAGATGTAAGACAATGCCAGCTTTCTTTAGGAAGCTGAGTTTTAACTGGCTGTACTACAGATGTGTAGCATTGGTAACTGAGGCTTCTTCTGACCTTCCTACATTGAGCAGCTACCCACGTACCACATACCATATGGCTTAAAACAAGAAAATTACAAGTGCTCTGTCTCCTTTATATTGGTGATATTAAAAAAACATATCATTACTTTTAAGGAACAGATTCTATTGCAAGGCACAGAAATAACTCAAAATACATATACGTGATTTGCCATTATCCTGAAACGAACTTCTCCAAGAAATCTAAAATCATCTCCACAATATGATTAAATAGAAGCATAATATTTAGTTCAGATCTGTGGTAGTTTTGCCTGGCCCAGTTTTTGCCAGTGAACAGGGTGGGGTACAAAGATGGCTCCTGCATGTCCCGTGTAGATTCTGGAAATTTTTCCACCATGTCCAGCAGAGCCAATCTCTGATGGCTCTGAAGATGATGGACATGCTGCTGGCCAAACCCTGGCCAATTAGAGATGTTAGTTATGCCTCTCTGAAAACATATTTAAGAAGAAATCAAAACAATGTGAGCACGCACTTCTTTTTAGCCAGGGAAGGAGGAGGAGGAGTTAAAAATATGAGAGGAAAAACAACATGGAGGCACCAAGGTCAGTGGAGAAGATGGGGGAGGAGGTGTTCCAGGCACCAGAGCTGAAAACCTTCTGCCAGCCGTGGTGAAGACCGTGGGGGAGCAGGTGGTCCCCCTGCAGCCCATGGGGTCCAGGGGATGCAGAGAACCCCCCACAGCCTGTGGGGAGGCGCCCATGCCAGAGGAGCAGGTGGATGCCTGCAGGAAGCTGTGATCCACTGGGAGTCCCAGAGACTGAGAGTTGCAAAGGCCTTGCAGGAGAGAGAAAGGCCTTGCTCCC
>VZRL01012172.1:980792-1020512 GCA_013397895.1 Origma solitaria | reverse complement strand
TTGTGGCCTTGGACTGACTAAGAGAAGCCACATACCTTGCCCCAGCCCAGATCTGTTGGTTGGATGGAGGGAGGGGGCAAATAGAGAAACAGTGTCTGCAGTAGAAGAATTGTGATGGACTGACCTAAGAGAAAAAACCCCACACCCTGCCCCTGCCCGGGAGTTGTTGGTTAGTTGGAAAGAAGGGAGGGGGTGAGCTGAAAAGCGGTGCCTTAAGAGGGAAGGGGGATGAGTGAAGAAACGGTGTCTTAAGAGCTTATTTTTACCTCTGATTTATCCTCCGACTCTGTTAGATTAATAAATCACTTTTCTTTGCAACTTTAAGTTTCCCACCTTTTTTTTTCCCTGAATCTCTTGTGTCCCTTTATCAGTGATCTTATCTCAACTCATGAGTCCAGTGTTTTGTGTTAGTTTTCCCTCTCCTCTGCATAGCTGCAGCAGGAGAGAGCATAGAAAACAAACGTCGTAGGTGCCTGGCATTTAGCCAGGATCAAACCCACGATAAGATCTTACATTAATCTTTCAACTTCAAGCTAAACTGTAATCTCTATATCCAAGAAAGAGCAGAACTGTCTTTTAATGTATACCTGCCAGCTGAACTGGCCTGCTGAAGGGCCTGTAACACATTGTACATGTAATAAATTTTGTTTGGTCTTTAATGACCAGAAAAGAGAAAATCCAGCTAAGTGGATTTAAAATTTGCATGGCAAAATGATTTCATTCTGACTGACAGGCTCTGTATTACCCAGAAGACTGCTGAACAAAACTACTTCAACTCAGGAACTGCCTGCTGAGATACATCGTTTAACAAAACATTAAGCAGAAAGGAAAAGAATTGTTCAGCATGAAAACTTCAGAAATAGCTAAGACAAGTTCAGGACAGAATTTATTCATGTAATGAAAGTGGAAAGACATTAAGAGTTACTAACTAATTGAATTTTTTTTCATTATGTAAAAATTAAAGATCTGATTGTTGTTGTAGTCCAAGTAAAGAAATTGCTAAAGTTATACTCTCAGAAAATATTCTTATTTATTGAAATGGAGGCTGAAGTTACAAAACTCAAATATAAGTCTCAATTTCCTGTCAGAGGTATTGTATTTCTTGAAAAGATCAACCAGAAAGAAGTTCAGCTACTCTTCTACAGAGCAGATCAGTTCTCCCATTTTCAGAAATTACATGGATACATAAGTTAGGACCACAGACAAAACACAGTGGGAATGGAGGCAAAGGATTTGAAAGGTATGGAGGGAATATTATGTGACATTGCCTTGAAAAAACAGCCTTCAAGAAATTTTCTCATTGTCTAATTTTGCTCAGTATTTTAGAATTTTGATTATTTTATTGTTATCATTCATTTCTTTAACAAAAAATGAAGTAAGAAACTCGCCAATAGCACAAAGCGATGAAGTAAATCCATTCAATAAATGGAATAACACCTAAGAAGAACCAGGTGACCTTGAAACACAAAGAAACTGAAATGTAATGGTTATAAATAAAATACAAGATCCTGAACCGAAGAAATAACAGGAATTTTTAGCATCAGCTAGAACTTAAGGAGAAGGAGAGAAATACAGGTACCTTAACTAATCATTGCAAGGCCATTAACCAACAAAGAGAAGTAGCAACAAATAATAAGATTAAAAGGTATTTCAGTCAAGCTGTTTCCAGCTGAACTAGGTAAATGTAAATGTCATGTGATTCCCAATTTAAAATAGAGCTGTCACAATGCATGTTTATGTACAAGGAAATCAGATGTAAAACAGATGTAAAAAGTAAGTACTGGTATGTTCTGAGCAGCCCATCATGAGGTGAGTTCAGATGAAACTAAACTTGTTTTCAGTCAAGTAAAATGAAGATCAGGAGGCGTTTGTTATCTGTAACTATGGGGTAAATAAATGAGGAAAAAGAATGCTTTCATTTTGAATACAGAAAACATGTAATGGGATGTAAACTGTTATTAAGATATCAGAAAAATTCTATTTTCTAGTCTGTCAGGTAGCAAAGTCTGGAACAGCTTTTTTAGAGGCTTCTCATCAATCATATGCTTACTATCTTTCAATTTTGATTAAATTAAATTCAATTAACTTGCACTGCTACTATTAAATTATACAAAAGTATGGGCCTACAGATATCAAGAAGTTAAATGCACTGGTAGAACTCAGCTTGGTGGAAGTCCTCATTTGCTTGTTTGCCACTAGATCAGGTTGGCAGAAGCAGAATTGCCTGAGTCTGTAGCGTTGCACCAGAATGTACCTCTGACCCTGCAGCCTCTAGGTGATCTTCTCCAAGACAAGCAGCTTGTTGCTGTTTACATGAAGTAAAATTGCTCATAGCAAGGGTATTTTCATGTGCAAAAATTTGAATGTGTTCTTCCACCTGCAATTAGTAAAAACCTGAACATCCCAAAGAAATCAAATTGTGTGTAGAGAGCCAATGCAAACCAGATAGTCATTTATGGAGATGAAGGAGCAAGCAAAAGAGGAGCACAGCACAGCTTGGGTGTCAAGTCTGGTTTTGCTCATACAATGTCTCGCAGAGTGATGGCATGTGTACAGATCAACTCTTCTCCATCACACAGCTCAGAGAGATCAATGGACATTGTGAGAATTGAACATCACGATGACAAACATGTTGTGCATGGTAAATTCTCCTTGTTTCCTTATATTAAGCGCATTTCTCTTACATTGAGTGTGGTCTGTACAAACTAGTTCCACTTGCAACAGACATTACCTGGGAGATAGCTTTAAAGAAACATCCTTCCCACCCATATTTTCTCTACTTCGCATACAATGCCATAGTCATCTCTTAGCCATATCAATTAAGAAATGTTTTTTCTTAGCTCTTTTGTCATCTTTATACTAGAATTTTCCATAGTACTTCTTGCATTATTATTACACTTCAGTATTCTACTTCATTATTACCAAAAAACAACTTGAGCAAACAACCCAAATTGTTATGACTTAATATTCCTTTTTCAGTCAGCAAACCAAATCACTCCTCATTCAGGTGAGTATGGCAACACAACGAGGCACAAACAGTCCAGGAGGCTCCTGTGAAACATTGATGACAACTTCTTGTCACAGGTAGCGGAGGATCCCACAAGGAATGGTGTGGTGGTTGACCTCACAGTGACAAACAGGAAAGGCTCTATTAGAGATGTGAAGTCTGGGGGCTGCCTTGGCTGCAGTGACCGTGAGACTGGGGAGTTCAGCACCAGGCAAGGAGGCAGCAGGGCAGTGAGTAAGAGTGTAACCATGGACTTCAGGAGAGCTAACTTTAGCCTCTTTAGGGATCTTCTTGGAAGAATCACGCAGGAAAACGTCCTGCAAGGAAGAGGGGTCCAAGAGAGCTGGTGGATGTTCAAGGATCACTTCCTCCAGGCTCAAGAAATTGAGCAAAGGGGGCAAGAAATCTCCATGGATCAAGACACCATTAGTGGTGACAGAAACAGAAGCAGAGATAGAGCAGAAGTCGTTGGAATGAATTAATTTTACTCATTTAGAACAGTGCTCCTGTGAGATGCAGAAGGAATTACAGCAGGCAGGCTTAAGATGCAGCTTGTGAATATAACTCCCTATGAAAGGCATTATAAGACACAGCCTTTTGATGTATCAGAGTTTTAGCATAGAGGGTTCATATCAGTCTTTGTGCTTACCATAAGAATGCTGGAAGATCATTGCTGCTTCATTGCATTTTCAGAAGAAGAACAACCCTGAGAAGTATTAAAAAATAGACCCTGGACAAAGGACATATTTACCTGCATTAAGTACTTCAAAGCATCTGCTGGAGAAGTAGTATGTAAATGCAAATACTGTATTCATCATGAAGAATTTGCGACATCCTCATGATCCACCTGTAGACAGTAGGAAAAAAAAAGAATAGTGAAATAAAGTTAAAAGCAAGAAAACCTCGGAAAACCTTGGAAAACCTGAACATTTTCTTCTTTTTATAACACTCTCTTAGCATCAAATTCAGTATTCAGATGAGGTATTCAGAAAGACCTTGGAGAAAGTAGAACACAAGATCACATGCAGAACGCCAAAACAGTATTTAGAAAAATAATCATTGACTGAGGAATTGCTAAATGGCAATACAGTATATCTGAACTTGTTAAAATGATGTGGAGCACTGACAAACTAAATAGGGTTCAGTGAGGAGCCAACGAGCGCTACTCACTCATACAGCAGCTCAACTGCTGCACCCATTTACAATCCTTAGCCACAAAAGGGCATAAGTGAAAACTTTATCCATCCTGAAATCACGTAGAGACACTTCATTGACAAGATTCATTAAATTTAGATAGGTTAAAAAAATAAGGGGCATAGGTTCAGATAATAGCTTTTGCAGGTGATCATGAATGCCTTAGGATGTGCAAAAGCTGTTACTGCAGAAATCATACAAGAGACAGTATGTTTTGAAGAGAGTGAAAGCTTGAGCTATTTCAATATCTTGAAAAGTTTATTCATATTTAGTGATAAGATCATCTGAATTAAAAATAGCTAAAAGACCATGACAAATAAGAACAGGGGGAAAAAAAAGAAATGTATCAATTTTTGATAGCTCAGCCTCAGTGTTCACATAGGATAAGACTATATCAGGATGTTAGACTAAAAGATAGAAATATTCAAAGCATCAAAGGGAGATGCAGTTGGTAACAGTGGAATATTTATACTACTGCAACATCACTTGAACAAATCAATGTCCTGGCCTGCTTTCTGAGTAGAGCCCAAATAATCTAAAACTACCCACAAGAAGTCCATTCACTTGAAATGACATCTGGATCTGCATGACATTCCCAGAAGAATATACTCTAAGGCACGTCAAACCATCCTGACCTTGGACGAGGAGAATGTAAAACCAGATTGTTTTGAGCATTCTTGCATCTTAATGAAACTCCTACATAATTTTGACAATTGAGAAATAGAATAAGGTTAGCCATGAAAGGCTGCTGATCAAAAGTCTTATGGAAAGGAATAAAATATGGAGTGAAGCAAACTTGCCTTTCCCTTTTTCTCCACTTTTTGATTAGATGAAAGTAAGGTTCCATATTTATGCATCTATAGGCATATGTTCTCGTGTTTGGTAACAAATATGTAGAAAGCAAATAGTATAGCCGTATAACATAAGAATAGCTTTTACTTTTTTTTTTTTTTTAAATTTCCTAATGCATCTCTTACATTTTCAGCAGTGTTACTCTCTCATAGTCTTCTATGGACCATGACAGTTTGTTAATGGAGATGGGCAAGCAGGGTAGCTATCTAAATAAAATAGTTTATCATATAGATCATAGTGTTCAGACCCCTTTGGTGACAAAGATTATATGCTATTAACTGAAAAAGAGTAATTCTTTACCAGCATAGGAAAATATCTTTCTAAAATGACCTTGTGTAATCAAATGAGTACACACTGGAGTCTATTATGTTGGTGACAGGACATTTCCAGAAGCAGAACCTTGTTCTCTATAGCCAGACTGATGGTACTGCCGCTAACACTGAATATCTCCTTACTAACCCGAACAGTCACAGTGGTATAGAGAAGACTACCCTCAGGAAGGAAGAACACTCCAAGAAAGGTCTGTTTAATTCCTAGGGTCAGTATAGATTAGAAATCTAACTGAAAGGCAGCACTGCTTAAAGTTTCCCAAATTGCCTATTTCTTCATTTTTTAAAGTTTCAGATTCTTTTGTGTACTCAACCTAAAAATATCAGATATCCTTTCACAGGACAATTTTGCAGAGTGTTCTGCACTAAGCTGCTCTGACGGGGCTGAGGGACCAATTTCCAATGGAAATTCAGTAGCATTACAAAGACCCTAAGAGTTTCCATTGTATCTATCTCTTTCTCCAAAGCTGATCTGCCCCATCTGAACATTGGCTGGAATGAACCACCACGTGAAATTGTCTCTTTTTTCACTGAGTGAGCTTTGACTGGCAGCTAAGATTAGGTGAAATCCGCAGCATCCATAATGTCTAGACTATTCAATATCCACTGCCTGTAGAGGGGGTAACAGTACCTTCAAATTCATAGATACACCGTAGTTGCTGTAATTTTTGTGATAATTTGCTAATAAGAAAACACAAAAGACGTTTCCTAACAGCAGTCAGAATCCATACTCACCACTGGGAAATTACTGTAAAAACTATTCACATAACCAAGAACAAATTAGATTCATTTGTGTGGTAGTTTTGCCTGGCCCAGTTTTTGCCAGTGAACAGGGTGGGGTACAAAGATGGCTCCTGCATGTCCTGAGTAAAGATTCTGGAAATTTTCCACCATGTCCAGCAGAGCCAGTCTCTGATGGCTGTAAAATGATGGACATGCTGCTGGTAAAACCTGGGCCAATTAGAGATGTTAGTTACGCCTCTGTGAAAACATATTTAAGAAGTCAAAACAATGTGAACACACACTTCTTTTTAGCCAGAGAAGGAGGAGGAGGAGGTAAAAGTATGTGAGGGAGAACAACATGGAGGCACCAAGGTCAGTGGAAAGGCGGGGGAGGAGGTGCTCTAGGTGCCGGAGCTGAAAACCCTCTGCCAGCCGTGGTGAAGACCATGGGGGAGCAGGTGGTCCCCCTGCAGCCCATGGAGTCCAGGGGATGCAGAGCAACCCCCAGAGCCTGTGGGGAGGTGCCCACACCAGCGGAGCAGATGATGCCTGCAGGAAGCTGTGATCCAGTGGGAGTCCCAGAGACTGAGAGTTGCAAAGGCCTTGCAGGAGAGAGAAAGGCCTTGCTCCCGGGATGGAAACAGCCTGGCCTCGGCTTGGAATTCTGCAGCCTGGAGAGAATCTCGGACAGCAGCAATCGGGCGGGGCTGCTCGTGAGATTGGACCCACGCCAAAGAAGTTCGCACAGGACTGTCTCTCGTGGGAGGGACCCCCATGGCTAAGTAGAGGATTCTTCCCCCTGATGGACTGACCCTGACCAAAGGAAACCCCCACACCCTGCCCCCACCCCGGAGCTGTTGGTTAGAAGGAAGGAGGGAGGGGGTGAGCTGAGAAATGGCCTTAATAGGGAGAGGGGTGCGTAGAGAAACAGTGTTTGGAGCAGAAGAATTGTGGCCTTGGATTGATTGATTAAGAAAAGCCACATGCCTTGCCCTAGCCCAGATCTGTTGGTTGAATAGAGAGAGAGGGCAAATAGAGAAACAGTGTCTGCAGTAGAAGAATTGCGATGGACTGACCTAAGAAAAACCCCACACCCTGCCCCTGCCTGGGAGTTGTTAGTTAGTTAGAAAGGAGGGAGGGGGTGAGCTGGGAAGCGGTGCCTTAAGAGGGAAAAGAGGGGTGAGTGAAGAAATGGTGTCTTAAGAGCTTATTTTTATCTCCAATTTATCCTCCGACTCTGTTAGATTAATAAATCACTTTTCTTTGCAACCTTAAGTCTCCCGCCTGCTTTTGCCCTGAATCTCGTGCGGCCCTTATCAGTGATCTTATCTCAACTCATAAGTCCAGTGTTTTGTGTTAGTTTTTCCTCTCCTCTGCATAGCTGCAGCAGGAGAGAGCATAGAAAGCAAACGTCGTAGGTGCCTGGCATTTAGCCAGGGTCAAACCCACGACAATTTGACTCAGCAACTTTGTACTTCTCCAAGAGGAAATGACAACATAAAAATAAAAAGAGAATTGTTATTTACCAGCTATTTTAAAATAATTTTGTATAAAATTTATACTTCGTTCAGCTTTTTTCTCTCATGCAAAACAAAGTTCTCTAGCTAACAGGAAATCTTCAAAAAGTTTTACACTTATTTTCAGTTTAGATTAGCACACCGGATTTCAAAAAATCTTTACAAGAAATTATCCATCCCTTTGAAGGCTTTATTTAGATCTCACTTACGCTGATTTGACCTTGTGTCATACCTACTGAATTCGGTAGGATTACTTCTGACTTAGGCTGGAATAAATGAGATTCAGACCTCTATGACCTGCAAATGGAAGTAGATTCAATACAAGAACTGCTTGTCTTTCAGGACTCCCAGCACTTCTGAATCCAGCTGGGAATTTCTCAACAGCAACACCTCTCAAGGTATCTTGACACTTCCAATGCTGGTCAGCTCCCCAAAACACAAGGGCTGTAAAAATGAAAAAGGGAAAAATGCCTTCAAATCTTTCAGAACCTCAATAAAGTCTATATCACATCTGGGAATGGGGCCATTCTTGCAAAAACACCTCCAAACAAGATGGAGTGAACAGAGCTGTTTAAATTCCCAGCTGATTCTCTGTCCCTAATTCCATTCTTGTACTCAAGTTTCCCTGCAATTTATTGCTGAGTGCAAAATAATGTTTCATTTCAAGCCACATAGTGACTCAACAACCAGAGTTTAGTTCCTTGCTTTCCAAAGTGCTTTTATGCAATGGAGAAATGAAAGGTACTAAAATAAAATCATGTTATATTCTTCAAATCTGCTCACTTGCATTATGTTGGGGACTTGATATAATACATAAGCCTACATAATGCCTAAGAGAGAACAGCAAGGAATTACTATTGTGCATCACAGAACTCTGAAGAAGCTCAGTTCAGTTCTGTTTTTCAGCAGAGATTGAGTCATATTCTAGTCAAGTACTTTAGTAAAAGATTGAACATCAGCTCTTGATAATCAACCAAAACCTCTTTCCAGATAATTATCTCTAGTAAACAGACAATGTTTACTGTTGAGCAATATATTTTTCCTCATTGGTATTTTCATTGTAAAAGCAGCTTAGTATAACTGCAGAAGCAAAAGTTTAAAAAAACCCTGCATTCACCAAGTTTGTATGACCCTCATGATTAACTATTTCAGTTTTCATTGTCTCTCCTTCCATACTTTCCATTCTTTATGTCTATTACTGAACTATGAAATCTGGCCCAGACTTTAATGGCTCAGAATCATGTTTGCAGAAGAAACCACTACTTTATTGGTGAAAACAGCTTGAATAAAAACCAATTCTCTTTTTTATACATTTGGAAAAAACAATTACAGAACTTTTTCCACTGCCTTAAATTGCAGAACTAAAGCTCTTCCAAGTCAAATTCTGTTTTGCCTGCACTTTTTATTCCCTGATGAGAATGTCCACCTCCTTCTTGAGATTTTTCCCTGAAAATCATCTGACCACATGGTCAGTCATTTCAAGGTTTGGCTGGAAAAAAACCTGTAATAATTGTAATAATAATAAATAGTAATAATAGTCACAATAACGTATGCATCTATGTATTCCTAGAAGATAAACCATAAAATACAATACAAATTGGGACAACATATTTTGATTTAAATTTTCAGTCAGCTACAAAGTTATTTGTAGCCAAATTAACTGTGGTATCACTGGAAAAAAAATTTTTAAAAAGCCCATTCTTTCCTTCTATTTTATAAGGAATTCTTTAATGGAAAGAGAAATTAATCTCCCAGCCTTCTGTCTATGCCTAGCAGAAAACAAAAGAGAGACACTTTCAACCTTCACTAGGGACTTATCATCCCTCATCCTCACACCCAAAATTCAGATGTTTAATCTGGTCTCTGGCTATAGGATTGCAAGCTTTCCTGTAAAACCAGGAGAGTAAGAGAATTAATGTTACACAGGAAAAAGTAAGATGCAATCACGTGCAGAAAAAGCTTTAAGAGACATCACCATGGAGCACACACTGACACCATTATACCACTTATTCCCTAGTGATATCTCTTTTGTCAGCACAAGTGTAATGCCTTCTACTGCACAAAAAGGCAGGCTTTAAAGCCTGTTTGCCAAAACGCTCTTCCATGAGCTTCACAGCAACTAATCTTTGTAAGCCTTAGGCTCAAAAAGAAAAGTGAAAAGATAACAAGGGGTCGTTAGTCAAAGGCTCTAGAAAATGGAGTGGATTTCAACTCACAGAGCAGTCATTAGACTGACTGTCAGACTAAAGAGTTTCACGTTTTACTTACCTAAGACACAGATACTGAAACCATCTCACCCAGAATTAAAATAAAGTAAGAAAAATTTCTACCTTTCCAGTTCTAAGAAATTCAGTTTCTTAACCTCTTATCCAAGACGATGGACAAAATCCCTAATTATTTTGAGGACAGCAAAATAACCGCATTCAAGCACAAGCATTAAATTGGCATAAAATCGTCGTGAATATTCTGTATAAAAGGTCTTTGACTTTGCTTCCTGTTACAGCTGAGGAAAATATTTCAATTTGTTGCTTATCAAAACAGCTACTTGTTTTGGGTGGATGAGCAAGTGGAATTTTGCCTATATGTGTTAAAAAATCTGTTTCCCCGCCCCAGTCTTTCTTCTGCTTTCCATCCAAACAAAATAACAGAAAGGGACCAACTATTTCAATTGGCAAGTTCTGAGAGCTGACAAATTTTCACAAGAGGAGACATCCCCAGCACTGGACTAAACACTCATGTTCCATGTATAATTTTAAGCCATTGACCTAAACCCAAACATCTGCAGATTGAAATGAGACCTCTGTTTAATCTCCTGGATCTTAATGGTGTGAAAATAATTTTGCTTCTGAAGTTAGTTTGCTTTGGCATATTTGTCAAGCCACCCACTTCTTTGCTTCAGTTTTTCCACTAACTTTTCCATTTTCCCATTAAGAAAATATAACTGTGAAGTCATCTACCTCTAAAGCTATTAATCATTTTTCCATGATCAATTCTCAGTCTTCATCCTTCGGGCCTTGCCAGAGTGTTGTCACTCCTTATCTTTCATGCCAACTTCTCACTCCATATGACAATCTCAAGTTCCTCTGCATCTTTTGCACAGATCCTGCGTATATTTCATCTTGATTTTCATGCTATAATTCTCAAGCTGCACATCAGAATTTGTCTTACAATACTGGTTCTTTGCCTCGTGACTCTAACTTTCTTTTAAGCTTTATAGAGCTGTCAAAGCCTCTAGGAAGCAGATACAGCCTACAGCAATCTGCTGTGAGGGCACCAGGCGGGTACATGGGGTCACTGAAGAGCAACTCCTTCCAGGCCTGCAGAGCAATAAGTCTTCAACAGCATCGAAAGCATTGCAAGCAGTACACTCAAACAAGAAATACAATTCCACTGCAAAGAAAGGGAAAATGGCTGCAGCAGACCTTCAGTCTCTTCCTTCCCCCAGCTCAGACTCAGATATCCCTTTCCCTTTACTAGTAATTCTCTTGCTCTCTCTGATAGCCCCTCTTCTTCCAAAACAGAGTTTGCATCCTGTTCCTACTGTTGATACAGTCCAGATCTAACGAATGTACTTTCTAGCACTTCCAGTCCTTCCAGTCTTGCCTTTCTGGAGGTGTGACCTTGTGAAGGCTTATGTACTTCTTCCTCTATATTTGACAGAAACAAAGTCTGCTGTGTACGTTAGCACAGCATGAGGACCATGCAAAAGGGAATCAAACTCTCTGTGTGTCATTAATGCTTCTGCAATCAAAAGACAGAAAATACAATTAAACAGGGGGAAGGAGAGGCCAAGGTAAAGCTGCATGGTTTTGAGGGGAGGTGTTGTTTTATCAACTTATCTCAAGTTCTGTGCCCCCTCTCCTTTTAAAGCAAAACCAACATCGCTACACCTATCAAATCTTCACAATCAGTGGTAGGGAAGGGTTTCATATTTATTATATTGTTTCCATTGAGCAATGTTTGCTAAAGCCCGTCTGACTGTAAAGCCTCAATGAGAGGAGCTGCATGACTGCTTTGATAGGCTAAACTGATAATGGATGGATGAAGGAAAAGTTTCAAGTCAGTTACGGATTTAAACATAAACAAGAGTTAACAAGAAGGCTTGTACGCAAAAAAATCACGTTACAACATAGATTTTCACTTAAGCCGTGACTGACAGGAGATGCCAGGTCACTCCCTGACACAATGGGAAACTTCACACTCCAACCCAGAACAGTATTTCCCAATACCCTCTGGCAGTAAAACTGCAGTTTAAAGGGCAACAGATCCCAGGCTGCTTTCCTAACCATGAAAAGAGGGTGGTGTTGTCCCTGTCAGACTCTGTCAAACTGATTGCTTCAGCTTCATAAAAGTGTCTCAATATTTTATGTGTCTTACTTAAAACCTAGCTCAAGGAGCTATTATTTTTAGCTCCAACAGTCATAGAAAAGGCTCCTAAAGTAAATTTTACAGGCTCCTAATTATAAAAGATTCTTTTTAATTGAAAGTATCCTACTCCTTTCCTCCTACATTGCCCTCACCAGCCACTCAGAGAAACAACTGCTGACAAGCAGCAGCAGCTTTAGGTGTAAGTGAAATACATAGCTGTCTTGTCCTGCAAACAATAGGCTTTGCTGTAATCTTTGCCTAGGTGTAGTCTTGTCTAAATGTTGAACGAGCAGAAATGTAGGACAGAGTCACACGAGGTACCTGACCCGGTATGAACCCATTCCTTGCAACACAGTACTGTAAAGTGGCAATGGCCTGGTGCAAAGGGAGTAGGAATAAGAAAGAGGTTTTTTTGTTCGGCCACCCTTTAACTCCCTAGTGAAAAACTTCAAATCAATCGATTTCATGCTTCCCCATCACTTTATTTTGCCAGCAAAGCTGATGAGCCTTGAGTAAAAATTTCTAACAGTATGATACACATTTATCTAGCATTTTCATCTATGGAAGAGTGAAAGAATACTGCAACAAGATTTAACAAGGAAAACTGGACAGATCGTCAGCTGGCAGTCCCAGTACGAGCAACACATTGAGCTAATGATAGGACGGAAAGAGAGTATTTCAAAATTGGCCCACTTAATGGTAAGTTTCTAGAAAAAATTTTCATTCCTGGCAAAATCAGTAGGAAAGAACAGCACATTGGCATGTGTTGAATTTTACCTGAATTGTGAACCAGCACTTGTTCAAAATATCAAGTTGTGTATTTATGTCCAGCAGAAAAATGTTTTGAGAACTTTCCCAAGAAAGTAGATAGGAAGATTGAATTCAAAAATAAGCACTTATTCACACAAAAAGGCAAACAAATGTCATTGTTTTATTTCACTTATCAGAATCTCCTCAAATTATGGCACATCTTAACGCACTTTTCTGACCCAGTACCAAACTAAACATTTATGCATCCTGGATTTTTGTTTTAGCATTGGCTGATAAAGCTGTTTATTTATTTAAATTTTAACTTATCAATAACATTTTTTAAAAAATTAAAATTAAAGAAAATATTATCCTAGTGCATATTCTATGAAGTTTGGCAAATTAGCTGGCAAATTTCAAAGAATGAAAATATTGGTCATGAAGTGTTTCTTGGTAATAAATCCATACAAAACCCTATAAAAATAACAGCTGTTTCTGACAAAACCTTGAAGCAAAATTAACACTTCAGAACAATTTTAGCAGCTGCAGTCTCCAGGCAGTAGCTGAGTTGATGACTGAAAGCAGCTATTTGACACATTTGATATTAACTGAAACAGGAAGGTTTCTGGCATCACACCTGCAGTCTGAACAGAAAATATGATGGCACACAAAGGTCAGCTCTTCTGAAGACATGAAACACAGATTCCCAAGGTTCCTGCCTGGACCCCTAGGTCCTCTTCTTCCAAGATGATTTCCTGCTGGCTGCCGCTCCACACACAGTAGTGCATGGCTTGTTCTTTCCCAGGAAAAGTCTGTCCTGCAGGAAGTGCTAGTATGAGTCCAATAGAAATAGCCTTTAGCCAGGGAATCTTAATTAGATACTTCTATGACAGCACTGCATTCTTTGTCGGAGTCTATTAGGGGACACTGAGACATGTGACTGAGTTAAAAATACAGCAGACCGAGAAACAGAAACATTTCAAAATAAGTGAGACACCTGTTTCTACATCTGAAAGGAGGCAAGTAAGTATGCTGAAAGTTAGTCACCAAAGAATTTGGCACTAAATTTAGCACCAAAAGTGACACTTCTCAGCAGCCACTGCTGAGCATAAGGTACACTGTGTTGTGTCCATCCTGGAGTTCAGGCAAAATCTGCTTTCACAGTAAGTTCCTGTAATGAGTTCTAATCAATATATACTTTTGGCTGTACCAGAGTACTGACAATCATAGCAAGTAGCAAGGGGTGGGTCAATCAGGTTGTCTAGGGCTTCTTCTAGATGAAGCACAAATTTTAGCTGAAATTCCCTTCTAGAGTCATACTAAAATTTCTTTCCATGGGAATTTGAAACTGAGTTATGTATAAACCTTTGGAGGATACTTTTTATTCCTTCTGCCATTTCAACAAATGAGCTGGTGACACAAGTATGTCTTAGAAATCAGAGTAATCAGAGTTTTCCTTTGACATAAATCCTGCATTACCATTCTGCTAACGGCTCCCTGTTTCTGCAGCTCAGATAAAACTCCCTGGAAATACAGCACCAAGACAGGTGACGAGAAGAATCACAAGGTGAATTTTCTAGCCTCTCACAAGGCTAGAAAATTCCTCTGCTACCACCCTCCCTTTCCCTCGACAACAATATCTAGGCCTAATAAAATGTCAGAGTATCCACAGAACTAAAAGTGATAAAATGAAACTAAAATTTTCCACAAAACTAAGCTTCTCATGTGCTTAGGTCTGCATAAAACTGCAGGTATATAACCTCTTCTACAAGCAACAGAGGAATTTTTAGATAACTGAACTTCTTTGGAATTAGGCTAATGTCAGCAACCAGAATTGCCTTTCAGCTTTTTCCTATTGTAAGAACAGGATCTAGAAAGGAGGAATAGGTGAACTAACCTAGTAGCAAAGGACTAGATTATAAATTTAATCATTTAATCAGGAGAGACTCAATCAGTACTACTACCCTTAAGCTTCCATGTCAGCATTTATCCCTCCCATCCATCCTGCTTTGTTTAATTCATCTCTAGTACTCCTCTCAGTTATGGAGTACTAGAGTCTCACATTTACTTACACTCTCAGGTTCCTCTGAAAACAAACGGTATCCTATACTTAATACCTTCGAGGGGCTGGCTCTTAAAGTCTGAATGTCCATTTGTTAACAAGAAAATGTAGGCAAGCATCCCGATGGAAACTAGCAAATATTTGCCAACAAACAAAAGAAAGATTATATTTTACTGAGATTTCTCCTCTTAATGAACTGATACTGAGTGTTTATTTTTCATTTCACAATAGCTAAGCAAGTAGAACCAAATACCTTTTTTTATCATAATGAATTCAGCTATCTAAGCATCCATTTACAGACAGATAGCTTTAGGAGGTAAAAGCCTCTGAAATGCTTCTAAAAACTAAGCAGAAGACAATGCCCCTGGTGCAAAACAGCTTAGTTATTTTTCTTAGACATTTTAATATACAGCAAATAAAGCAATTGTTCCATCAATTTTGATGAAACTATTCTAGAAAACATTCAACAAATAAAGCTCGTTTATTGTTCAGATCCTAGAAAAACAACTTACTGAGACAACAGTGAAAAAGAAGCTGACCTCTCTCCCCGATCCACTAAAGAACAATAAGCAAGGAAGAAAGAATGAAAAGCTAAGTTTATGAATCACTTTTAATACAGATGCACATTGTTGTGTGATATGTACATTCCACAAAAAAAAAATTACCTCAACAAATTTCACAGCAAAAATAGGCCACACTTTCTCGAAAGGGATGACATGGCCCTCTAAGAGACTAATATCCAAGGAATTTTCTAGCAAGGAATAGTCTTACCTG
The DNA here is from genome assembly GCA_013397895.1 of Origma solitaria. Lineage (NCBI taxonomy): Eukaryota > Metazoa > Chordata > Aves > Passeriformes > Acanthizidae > Origma > Origma solitaria. The sequence goes on along the minus strand of VZRL01012172.1, from coordinate 1,004,939 downwards.
AAAGTCATGCAAACTGAAAACAAAATTCTTGCAAATGGCTTTTAAAATTACTTTAAACATACTAATGAAAGAAATTACCAAATAATGTCTGTCTAGTGATGCCGTCTTTGCTATCAGTGCTACTTCCTCAGAGGAAGTGCCCATTCCCTGCTCCACTGCTACATATTGTACTTGAAGAACCTATGACAGAGCAGTACCATATGAAGAACTATATATAATATAGTTCTATAGTTGACTATAACCTGTCAATAAATGCCATTATTGAAATATTATATACCAAACCTGATATTAATTTCATCAATTTCTTGCTGGATTGTCAAGCATGCCACATTCACCTGACTACACATTTTGGGAGATAAAAACGTGTTTAATCACCCCACAAAATGATTCAAAGGAAATAACCAGAAATAAAGAAATATTCTATACCTACAGCATTTGAAATGAGAAATGCCAAGATGGTGGTGCATTTAATGTCCCAAAGGTTGCTGGAATAGCAAAAGCCATGCATGAATAAGGAGGGAACATGCTACAGGGAAAAGCAATAGGTTCTTTTTGTCCTTAGGCCAGTGGAATCTAATCAAGAGTCTGTGCTACTTTTGCACATTTTAGAGAATATCACAAGAGAATTTGGGTTGTAAGAGGTCCACATTGCACAGGAAATAAATTAAATAGAAGTTACTATCACATACTCATGGCTAAATAAATGACTTCTCTGTCAGACTTGACAAAGTGATAGTATAAATAACTTCCAAGGATAATTTGCTAACACTTGGCTAGCTGGCTTGATTCAGCAATTGGCACTGATAACCCAGTCTTATTCTCAGAAGAGAAATGACATTGTTTAATTCTTAATTCCCACTGCAGAAAATTGCAATCTATTGCAAGAACCGGTGATTTACCACAGTAACAGAGATCACCAACATACACATTGCAGAGTTTCAGAGTGGCTATCTGTATCATTGTCTCAGAATGTGTAGGCCTTTATAAAATATAGTGGAAGAAATGGAGCCAAAATGTCAGTCCAAAACATCCCAAAGAAAGTAAAACCCAAAATAAATCTTTTCTTATAAATCCTAATTATAGACTTCACAGACTTACAAACTTAGCCTGATACTGGGATCTAATTGAAATCTATTATACAGACAGACCCTTGCTGGATGCCCTCTTACTTCTCATTTTATTGTGTTAAAACAGCAGTTCAGTCATGGAAGAAAGTCCTTCTGCATGAGAAAGAGTGAAGTTTGCTACAGCTGCAACTTTGGTAACAACTTGCTTGTCCAAAGGAGACGCTGTCATGCAGCACCAGCTTCAAGTACTTGGCACTCTTGTTGCAATACGTTTGATTACTGCCCTGCTATCCCTAGTCACCTGTCATTCTTCCCAGTTTGAAATCTAAATCTTCCCCAACTGCTTCTGTGGCTGCTTTATCTGCCATGGCCAATGAAACTGAGAGTGATGAATAGCACCCTGATGGTTGGGCATGCCCCAGTGAGAAGACCTGAACAAAGAATTGGACTTCTTTTGTACCACTCTTGTCGACAACTGTCAATTCAAAAGCTTCATGTTCATATTCATTGCTGACCACCTCAGAGCAACCTGCCTTGACTATGTGCTAGCTGAATCACATCCTCTCAAAGGCATCCAATAGAAGCAGATATAAATATTTTAACGAATACATGATTTTTCTGGAAAAAATCCCACTTTATATTACTTAAGGACTGCCAAGAGTATGCAGAAAATCAACCACCTGTTGTACAGTAGCCTTTTATTTCCCTCTTACTCACACTAATGTCCTAAAAGCAGAAGAACAGCGGCCTGAACCAAGCATTTGACCCCACACTTGTGCTCACCAGCGCTGGTATTGAGAACCATTTTGAAGCATTCTCTACAATATTTAAGGTCTCAATCACCTAAGTATCTCAAAGATTTTGAAGTAACGAAGGACAATAAATCTGGTGACTCAGTCCAAATAGTTACATCAGTACTATCTCCATCCCAATAACTGACGCAACACTAAAAACAAAGAGGCAGGGGTGACCTTCGAACAGCACTGCTAAAATCCTCAAAGCTCTGATTCATGTGTAGTCCTTATTGTTGAGTGTATTTTAGGGGATAAACAGCTTGAATTTAATTTTTCAAAGCTGAAGGAAATGAAAATGTAAAGATGATATTTAGAACAAGAAGTTACATTTTATTCTCTTTTCAGAGTTTTTCTGTCCTCCTTCCCTTAATGCTATTGAGCTTTGAGGGGGATGATTCTTTCATTGTTTGAAGAATATTGGGTGTGGCTGAGAAGGAGTTCATTTTTGCATAGCAGCCCTCACAGTGCTTAGCACTGGTAGTTGGAAAGGTGTTGATAACACACCAGTGTTCTTTCTGGCTACAGCTAAGCAGAGCTGGCACAGCATCACTGCTGTCTCTCAACATTCCCCCCTCCATCAAGGGGCTGGGAGTGGGCAAGATCCTGGCAGGGGACACAACTAGACCAGGTGACACATATTTGAAAATCAGCAGACACTAAACACTTATCATTATTGATAGGCTGAATAATCTATTTTGTTAAGGCTCCCTCAATTCATTCTTGAACCCACCGTGGCCATTTGCATGGCCTTATCCTTTTTCTGTTCGTTTTTACAGCAGGTAAAAGTCTCTAGAAACACCTTCATGAGCAAAACGTGCGTAAGATATTTGGTACATAATGAGAAGACAGACTTGCTGTCAGAGGAGAGTATTCAGCCACTTCCTACAAATCAGGCAAAAATTTTTTTAAAACATCAAAAATTAAGGGAAAGGCATCAATTACTCTGCTCTTGAGGGCTGGCTACTGGAGATAAATTTAAATGAGCATGCACAAGCATATATACCAACAGACTAGCAGAAGCAGAACCTAAGTCTATTTTTTAGATCATCTATAAAAGCAATGGGATGAATGGATTTAAAGTTTAGTAATGCCTTAGTGACAACAATGACAATATGACAACCTCCACAAATTGCTTCAGGCATACAGCAGGAGTTAATATTTCAGAAATTCAAGAGAAGAGCAAGACTATCACAAGGACAAAGCTACAAAGTAATGAGGTTATTAAAGAAAGGCTGCAATTACAGGGATAAAGTACAGCTGACTGAAACAAGTTCAACAGCTAATACAAAGGTATTAGTAGAAATTCTGCTATAATCTAGCTATAAAGGTTGATTAATAAAATTACAAGAGTATTTTAATACCCTAAATTCCACCTAAAGGAGATTATTGCTATGCAATTGTAGTTACAGAAGGAACTGGCTTTTCAAATAAGCCCACAGAAACCTATTCCACAAGACATAAACAGAATTATATGAAAGCCTAAGAGGATATAAAACTTTATAAGCAAAAAACAAAGAGAAGAGGGGGATGATGGGGTAGACAACAGAAGGGAAAAAAACAGTGTTAGTCTTTGCCATAGGAAATAATAAGCAAATTCCGGTACTGTACAAAATAGCAAGATGGCAATTTGCATAAGTAAATAACCATTTCTTGCTTACTCCTTGCTTTCATTTTATTCACAACCTCCAGTTCAGCTGACCTCTATTTGCTACTTAACTACACCTAAATTCGTTTCCCACTTCCTTTCAAATTAGCTTCCCCATTACAGCATTCCTGAGCACGTTTATGTACTTGTAGAAAACCTGTACATTGGAGCTTTAGGTCATTCATAATTTTTCCCCGAACAATAATAACAACAACAAAAAATAATTGTAATAACTATACCATCAGTAGCAATTACTTGGCCAAGATTACAGTTTAGCAAATGCTTCACTTTTTTAAATTTAGATCCTAAATGGGAAGTGGGCAGTGAAATTGTGGAGCAGGCTATTTACTGACTGAGGGATCTATATAAAAAACAATGCAACAGAAATGGGAAGGACGTGGACATGAACCTGTGATGCACAACAGAGCACTTGATTTGGGCACCCACTTTGTCCTGCTGAAAACCCAGCGTGGTCTTTTTACCTTCCCTGAAATGATTGAATCCACATCATCAAGCACAGGGGAGGAGAACTTTCCAATGTCTCCTGCGGGGTATGCTCCACCTTTGTAAAAGGTACTTAAATACCTCCTGAGCCACAGAAAGAAATTACATTATAATCTAGTGGCTGCAGCAATGCAGTACATTCCCATTCCTAGTCCCTGCTCCATGAGTGTGAGGTACATCATGAAGCGTAACAGCGTCAAAGGGCAGTACTGGGAGCTGCCCATCCATCAGTGTCCTACAAGACAGCGCTTAGGGTGCAGTCTGGAGCAGACACTGCAAAGATGAATTCAAACTGATGTAGCTCAGTTCTCTATAAAGTGGTCAACTATAGCATATCTCATTAGCTGTATGAATATTTAAATATCTCCTACGAAGCCAAACAGCACCAATCGAACATAAATGCACCTACTTTTTCAGTCATGCATAGTCTGTAGCACTCTGCTTGAAAAGTCTTAATTACAAAGAGGATTCAAACCCCTAATCTACTGGGTAGAAAGGGGAGCCTCACTATATGGAAATATTTGCTAAATTCAAAACAAATTCAAGAATAATTTCAAGCAATTAAACTACTCAGATCCATTTATCTCTATTGTAAGATAAATTTGCAGTGCAATTTCTGTTATCCATGGACCTCATGTCAAAGAAACCACTTAAGTATAGCGTACAAATAATTTAAAATTAACTTAAATTTTGAAAATATGAAAATGCTTAAGTAGTAATCCAAAGTGATAATATATTTTATGTAAATCTAACTGCAAAAAACTACATTTTTCATTCATAAGGAACTGTAGTGATAGGACAAGGAGTAATAGCTTCAAACTGAAAGAGGAGAAACACCCTCCTGTGAGGGTGATGAGACACTGGAAGAGGTTGCCCAGAGAAGCTGTGGATGCGCTATCCCTGACAGTGTATAAGACCAGGTTGGGTGGGGCATTGAGCAAACTGACCTAAAGGGTTGTGTTCCTGCCCAGGGCAAGGGGGTTGGAGCTAGATGATCTTTAAGGTCCCTTCAAATTCAAATCATTGTATGATCCTATAAAATAAGAGTTTTATTATATTTTTGCTTTACTTGCATTATTTTGGAATTAAAAAAAAGTAAATAAAATGTGACATGCAGAGCTTCCTCAACATGTTCTGTTTAAAACTTACACATGTTAAAATACAGCTTTTAAAAATGAAACAGGTTGAGTAGCTAAAAAAAAAAAGTCTTTTAGCAGCTTTGCTTCTTTTTCTTTTTCTAGAATTGGCAAGGGACCCTCCCTTCTCTAACAGTTAAATCCACAATTGTCTTTTCTATCCCTGCCTCCTTTCTTCTGGTATTGTTTTAATTTTTCCCATCCTTGGACTTCTCATTCCCTTCTTATCCAACTACTTTTTAGATTATAATTATTTTATTCCCTTATTTCTTAAATAGAGCCTATTACTTAAATAACTCAGAACTATTCCTGAATTGAGTCAAGGCAGAAAGGAAGAGAAGGTGGGGGAGAAAGGAGGCAATGCCACAGCAACTGGAAGCCTTCTAACTGAATTCTGCATCTTATCCTCTATTCAGTAATTTTTTTTTTTAATTTTTACAGCCCATTTCACAACAAATGGCAACTACCACTACTTCTGGTAGCTGCAGACCCCACAAATACATCACAGCTTGCATAGGCTGAGCACAGTACAAAGCACTTGTACAGCAGGACATCTCCAGTCACTCCAGACCATGTTCCTGTGTGATCACATCTCTCAGCAGGAAGCACAGCTGGGGCACAACGAAGCAGTAGATATAAACGTCCAGAGCAAGCACGAAATGGTCTTAAATTAAGTTCACAATGTCACCTCTTCAGTTTTCACATTCCTTAAATAAATGAATAATGGGTCTCAGGTTCTGTGCCTTTCCAGAAAAGATCTAATTAATATTGCTCTAAGCTACAAATAGTCTCCCCTCAAACAAAAAAAAAAAAAAAAAAAAAAAAAAAAAAAAAAAAACACAACCCACAATAAAATACAAATAGATATTTTTAAAAAAATTTCCTGAGCCCACACAATTGCCCATCACACTCTTTGGCAAACATGCTGATGTTTTCTCAGCAAGCATAAGCTTTCCAGCCCTGGTTCCACTAGTGGGTATTACTGGGCCTCCACAGTGAATATTAAAGAAGGCAAATGTAGAAAAGGATATTAAGGGGAAGAAAATAAAAAAAGAATCATATTAGTCATTCTATAATTTCTAATAATAACGATGTTGAATCATTCCTTTAAAGTGACTACTTTAGTGGTAGGTATTTAAAAGAAAATCTAGCTTATCAGGATCTTGGAGTGTATTTTCTAACTCCTTTCAAAAAAAGAGATTATAAAGTTTGGTAAGGTCATCTTTGCAGCCTATTGCATTTTTTCCAGGGTGGTAACACAATTGTTATGGGAACAAGGGAAAATGACAAACCTGAAAAGATTCCCAAAGGAGCACATTAGACAAACACCAAATAACAGATGATTGTCCTCAACTTCTTGTTATTATAAATGATCCACCAATGTCCCCATGCATTCACATGGGTTTAAAATGAAAATTAAGGCACTTACAGTCGATTTCAGGGACATCAGGTCTTATGAGGAGCAGCTGAGGGTATTGGGATCACTTAGCCTGGAAAAAAGTAGTCCAAGGGGGGAACTTACTGCTTGGTACAACTCCCTGAAAGGAGGCTGTAGCCAGGTGGGGGTTGGTCTCTTCTCTGAAGTATCAAGTGATGGGACAAGAAGAAATGGCCTCAAGCTGTGCCAGGGGAGGTTTAAGTTGGATATTAGGACAAAATTCTTCACAGAAAGAAAGGGTTATCAAACCTTGAAACAGTCTGCCCAGACAAGCAGCTGAGTCACTATGCCTAGAGAAGATTAAAAGATGTGTAGATGGTGAGCTTAGGGATATGGCTTAGTGGTGGACTTGGCAATGCTGGATTTACAGTTGGACTTCATGATCTTAAAAGTCTTTTCCAGCCTAAATGATTCTGTGATTCTGCTTGTCCACAGGGAGCTACATCTTGTTTCTCACGTGCTTGAATTATACCTATCTAATAAGGGAATTAGATTAAGTCAGATTAACTGACAACTCAGACAAGATCCAGATCTGTCCTGTAAACACAGTTTTTCAGAAGATTTATAAATGATTAAATGTTCTGTAGTTTTGTGTGGTTTAGAGTGTCCCACATTACACAAAGGGGACAAAAAAATCTGTTTATTCTTGCAGTCCTTTCACTATTTTTCTAGATTACCAAAATATATCTTCTCACATCTCTGTCAGTGAGGGATGACTGGAATGGAAACTCAATTTCTAGTGTAGCTCCAAGATATTGGGAAATGTTTCCCAAGAAAAGCAACGGTATTTTCAGAAATGCATAGCTCATACCGTTCACTATGAAGTTAAATTCTGAATTGTAAAATAAAGAAAGAAGCAAACAAAATAATAGAATATTGCATAGCTGAGTCATGTATCCACTAGAGTATTGCAATTTTTATATAACTGTAATTGCAGAAATTAGGACTTCTATAATCTTTTTTTTTTTTAAAGCGCAAGGTCTAACTTGGTATTCAGAATGACAATTCCTTTAAAACCACATTTGCTCACATTCATACAAACAGTAAAGGTTCTGAATTATCAAAATCAGTTTAGAAAATGGATTTTACTGTTGCTATGAAAATAAATATGCAGCTATGGTCAAATCAGGGAAACAAGATTCTTTATAAGGACTAGAGAAAAAAGTCTTTGAAAAAGGTACAATACTTTTTGTATAAATGTGAAATGTAACTTCATGTGAATTAACATTTAGCCTATTCCAAAAAGGGCAATAAGAATTAGGAGGGATTCAAGGAAGCTTAAGAAGAATTATCCAAGTGGACACAATCTTATGCAGAGTGATAAAAATACAGCAGGTCTGTATTCTGGGACAAGTAGAGTGCAACAAGAAAACAGCAATATTTATTAACATCAGTACTATGGGGGAGAAAGTTTTGTAGTTTTTCTCTCAGTAACATAGGCTGTCCCAAAAATAAAAATGAAGCAAATTCAAAATTATTATTTTTTTTTATAATGTAACATTTTGAAGATAATTTGAAACAGAATATATGGAAATCAGAAGTTTAGAAATACTCAAGGAACCCCTGAATATTAGTATAGACAACAGGAGTAGTCCAAGTAAGGACATCTGCTGAAGAGTATCTTTCCCTTTGTAAATTATATAAAGCTTTCTATTTCCGGGCTTAAGTCAATCCATCTAAAAGCACAGGCCAATGATGAACAGGACTAGAAGTTATCCTATTCTACGTCCAAGGAGTTCTGATGCTTTCCAAACCAGCTTTTCGTGCTAGCTTTTGTTGACAGAAGGACACAGAAGACAAACCTCAGCTCAATAAAGTCTGTCAATTCCTACACTCACATAAAATTACCAATCTCAGGAACAACATTTTCCCCAAATTGTCATGTAATTATTGATATTTCCACATCTATAACCCAGAAAGGTTATATTGGTTTATAAACTGCTAGAGCAAGAAGAGTAGACAGCTTTCTGAATGCAAACAGTGATAATTCCTTACTGCAGGTGTCATGCTTTCTGCTAGGTCAGTGTCAGATACAAAAAGAGAGTTCTATTTTTTTTGCCATGGTCTCATCTCCACCCCGTATTTAAAAATGCTGAATTTTTCTTTTATTTCCCCTGAACAGCACTCAGCCAGCACAGCAATATAGCTTGAGATTGGATTAACTACAGCAGACCAGACTCTCTAGAAATAGAAAAACCCTTAAAAAAAAATAAAATAACCTATTCCTAAATGTCGTTTCCAAGCCATAGACACATGCAGCAAGGTTTTCTGGAAGGAACACATCAAGAGACTAATGAATGAAACTAGAAATACTTTTTTAATGCTTAAAATTGAATCAAGGGAGTGACTTTCCCAATCTCCCTCCTCACAGAGAGGTTATTAAAAAAAACAAAAGGTAGATATTTCTCCCTCTTGACAGACTACATTGAAAATGCCATTCCTTTTCCTAATAGAATTTACAAAGCAAGACAAGTAAAAAGACCATGTCTATTCATGGGTATAATCACTAGTATGAGTACACATGTAACAAGGATAACAGGAGAAACATACATGAACTGAGCCTTAATTTGAACAAACAGAGGTACAAGCACCATGAAAAGGGACAAAATCCAGCCCTTCACAGAAGGTATAAAGACCCCCCCAAGTAAACTTACAGTCAAGAACTAGTCTGTGTGTTTTATACCACACCAACCTCTTTTTAAAGCTGCCTACATTCAGAAGTAATCCAAAATTCCAATTTACAATTGCAGAATTTTAAGTGCTTAGGGAAAAGAGCACAGGCCAGAAAACGACCTATGACAGGATTTGATAATCTCTATGTCATAACTAGTGTGTGCTAACATCTCAAATGCTGTAACAAACATAGCACTGTGGAGTGAAACACTTTCTTAATAGTCCTGACACTTACGTAATTTTCCCCACATGCAATTTAGCTTTTTCTGATGACTTTTCCACAGCTTAACATTACAGATATGGTGCTCCACTTACGAAGCCAAAAAAGCAATGCACCATTAGGAGCCACTAGTCTCAAAGTTTCAAGTAAACATCCTATAAAAGAGGCATTTTTTCCGGCATTCTCTGCTCTTCAGCCAAGTGCCATTTTCCTGTCCTTGCTGGAAAACTGAAATGAAGTAGCCAAATAAACAAGTTTTATAATTTAAAAACAAAAAGAGTGAGAAAAACAGTGAAGAAAAATCATTCTGTCACACACACAGTCCTTGAGTATAGCTCAGTATTTCTTCGTTTGGTTTAAACAAAGGAGTGGCTTTCACAGATTCATAGGGTTGAAGGAACAGGAAGCCACCTGTATAGCTTCCCTCCCAAAATGATTTACACCAATCCTGACATATATTTTGCTTGTTAGACTGATTATAAAAGATGTGCACTAATAGAGACCATACAGCCACAAAGATAATGTGGCTCAACTATACCAAGGAAACAAATTTTCCAGTGCTACAGTGTAAGATCATTATTATTGCATTTCATCAGGAATACAGAAACAAATTTATTCTATTCCTCTTATAGGTCTTCGTCTGTGCCATTCGTATCCTCTTCTAGTTAAAAGATGTCTCTTTCTCCTTCCCCCAAAAATCATGTTCCTTTGATCCTTGTCCATTCTCTCCACCAGTTTCACTCCAGCTGGCCCACATTTTTCCATATCTGAGTACATGCTGTATGCTGCCTAATGCCTTACAACTGCAGAACAGAGTTAAAAGGATTACATAGCTCATTTTGAAGCTATATTCCCACATATATATTAACTTAGCATGTCTGGGTCTGGTAATGGCAGGATGCTAACTCCTTTTTAGCTTATGATCCACAAATGATCTCTTTGCAACTACCTAATTAGAGATATTTGCATTATTTTAAGCATCTGATTAAGGCTCTTGATCTGGAAAAGTTCAGTTCCTCATTTTTGTCCTTTGCATGGTGCCAAACATGCATCTAAACTAGCCTGAAAAAATAATAAATATGATTCCATAACATTTTCCTTATGGTGTATACATTTATCTTACTCTTTTTTCCAATGAAATACTATAAGAGGTCTGATATGTTCAAATATTGTACACAGGGATTTCTGAAGACATTAATTTCAGAGTGGATCTACTCAGGCAGAATTGCAAGTTATGCAATAATAGTCAGAGGACTCCTTCTTATGCCCAAGGACAGTAGCAACAAATATAGCTAATTAACTGGGTGATGAAAGTGAAGGGCCTCACAATAAGAAGGCTTCTGTATAAAAGGCAAAGGTGGGCTTTTTATTTTATGTGCTTTGCAGGTCAGGAGACACAGAATGAAGCAATAAGGGCATTCAATCTTTGGCTTGACATGTAGTTTACACTTTGCAGTGGTTTATTTTATTACTAGACATGCCAAGAAGCCTTCAAAATGCTGTTCCAAACTGCAGTTCTCATTATCAACTGTATGCTGATGAAGCTGAATTTGAAAAAAAATAACTGTGACAAGCATCTACAACTTAATTGTCACAGATTCACAGAAGCTTCCAAATTCCACCACTCTGACAAAGATCCCTTGCCACATACTTTTTCAAAGGGGTCATCCAAAATTGGATCGGGGCAATAGCTCTGGCCTAACATATTGAATTTCATTACCTGTCAGTGGGCAATAGAGAATATCTGAAAAAGGATCTGAAACAAGCTATATATGCAAAGTGATAGTGAAAATTAGATGGGAAAATGGGACAATATTTACATTACAATGGTGTATCTTATAAAAACTCTGCTAGAAATTGATATGAAACCTAAGTAATGAACCATAAAAAGATAAGCCATAAAAAAATCTGTTGTCACCATAGAGAGAGTAAGAGAAAAACAGTGAATCTTAACTGCTATTCTACTAATACTAGAATATATTCAAACCTTGATTATTATACTCAATACTTAATGCCCATATCAGAAATCCCCAAAATACAAAATCAGCATTGATAAGAACTAACTTAGGTTTTCATAAACTGAGATGAGAGTCATTCTAAAGGAATACAAGTGAACAGTCATTGATGAAGAGAAAGTGAGAGTATTTATAGTACTCACATTTACTTATGTGTGACCTGTAGGAATTTAACAGATGATTGTTGAGCATGGCTCTTTATTTCTAAAATGTTTTAAGATGGTGTTCCTAAATTAAAAACCAAAAAAGATAAAGATGGAAACACAATGTGGAAGTAGCCCTTCTGCTAGCTACATTAAAAAAAAATAAAAAAGTTTTAAAAATCTGAGGCACTTTGGTACTTTTAAGAAGCCTTGACCTCCCTTGAAACATTTCTAATATGTTATTTTTACTTTTCCCTGGTCACCTACTGTCACAAAATATGCAGGGATAATATGGTCTTTGGCTCTCCCATTGCAAGTGGGAATTATATGAGCCAGTGGGTTTAAAACTTTTAAACAAACTAACAAGACATGCATGTATACAGACAGACACAGACATGTGTATTTAAGTATATCCATATATGAAAATGTATACAAATACAAAGAAGTTTTATCTTCTTTGAAAACTAGGCTATGTTCCATATTCACTAATTTCAGAAAGAGAAGCTTTAGCATACTGTACTGCACTTGAGAAGTGGTTTGGGAAACAGGGGTACCAGATTTTCAGGAGTGTGTTTTCCAGAGCCATGAAATTATTTCATATTTAGTTTTGTAAATTCCACAGTATATGAAGAAACTTTTCTTTCTGTCATCCCCATAACAGCATCAAGTGCAAATTACATAAGCTCAAAGCACAGCCTACAATCATATCTGAGGCTATTTTCATCTTCTAAAGTAAGCTTAAAAATTAAGTTCAGTATTCTCTTATTTTAATATTCAGTTCACTTAGAATGATTAATTTACTTGCTTTGAAAACTCTAGAAAGCCCACTGGTAACCGAGGAGTGCAATAAATACCTCTATAATTCTCAGATTATGTCCTTTCTGGAGTTGTAGTTATTTCATGGTAACACCCTTCCAGATTCCCCATAAAGGTTTTATTAAAAATGTCAGCTGAAGCATACTAACTGCATCTGTAAGATACAGTGCCGTCTAGAAATGTAAGCAAAAATTCCATAACTTCTAACACATTATCATTTCTACTCTGTATAGTATTTGTATTCCAATATATTGTAGACAGAAATAAAATTTATGCATTAGTAACAAAATTTGGGTTGCACTTGGTGCAGATATTGTCTTATTATTATTTCCATCTACTTTTGACAGAAATACAATTATTTTCATTTGTTCTGAAGGGACTACCTGATGCTATCAATGTTTACTTTAACAGAATGTTCCATAAATCATTCATAATAAAGACGAGGAAATTACAAAAGTTTGAAGTATAAAATGCAAGTTTAGCAACAGTGTGTATTGAATGTTAAGATATCAGTCAAGTACATCTTCAGACCAACTTGTAGGAAATATGCAAAGGAAATGGAACCTTTTTTGGTACAGGCGATCACTGAATCAATATTATACCATCCACTCCAGAGTCTGAACGCGTTCTTCCCCATCTACTCTATCTAGCTCTGTTTCACTGAATCAACCTCTAAAGGAAAAATGTCAAATTAAAATCTAGTGAAGAAAAGAAATACATTTGTGTGCTCTTTACGTAGTGATACATTCACCTGGATATTATAGGATGTTATGACTTAAAATAATGCTGTTGAATGAGAGCAGCAAAGAACTTCCAGGAAGCACCATGGAAACTCATAATCATAAAGCCATCTTAGACTAGGATAATAAAGATATACTTAACCATACTTTGTTCCTTAGTGATACAGTATAAATCACAGAAAGAAAAATGGAAATAACAATTGCAAGACTACAGCACAGTCATTTTCTGTAGACAATGCAGAGGAATTAGCAGTGAGATAGCTGAAGTCACAGTGATAACATTAGAGCTCATTTACACCTTCCATGACAACTGCATGTATTTTTGAAGTGTCATATACAAACTTTAAACAGATACATGGGACTTCATTGTTCATTTTATATAGAATATTTCACAAGCAATGTTAAAGTGGCTTTGTAAATTATGACAGCTTCTAGGCCTGTATAATTAAAGGTGTATTTCTCTACTTTGTTACAACCCTGAACCTCTTTGCTCCAGATTAACAGGGTGGATATTTTGGTTTGATCAGACAAGACATTGTAAAATATTCTTAGTTTGGGATTTATGGGTAGGAGGCTAAGTAGCTAAAAGGAGAAGACTTAAAACATTAGCTCATTTAGAAGATCCAATAGTTTTTAAAATAGCATCCAACCTATTTACCTTATTTTTTTATGGTAGGTGTGTTAATTAGCTTTCTCTGAGCATATAAATAACAGCTGAACACAAACACCTCAAAGGTTTATGCTCTGTGCTCTGGTGCTGTTTTTACAGCATTTCTTGATTGTTATCTAGAAACCCTCAAAATATTAACTCAGTTTTTCAAAAATATATTTTGCTCCTCCTTATGTTTGACTTTATAAACGCAGAAAGAAGGAACCAAATACAGAAAACAAAGCTGATAAAGCTATTATAAAAATAATTCACTAGACATAAGATGCCCCACAGTCCTCTTCCAAGAAGTATTAGCTTTTCGGTTTAAAGGAGTAACAAATCGCATTTTAAATTTTAAAAGCAAGGTTTGGGATATCACAGGATTAATCTTGAGTTTACAGTCATGGTACTAACACATATTTCTAACATATATTTTGATTTAGAATAGGAGAAAAGAGAATAGCTTGGGTTGGAAGGTCATCTAGCTCCAGCCCCCCTGCCATGGGCAGGGACACCTTCCACTAGACCAGGCTGCTCAAAGCCCCGTCCAGCCTGGCCTTGAACACTTCCGGGGATGGGGTACCCCCTGATTCCCTGTGCAAACTGTTTCAGAGCCTCACTACCCTCAAAGTGAAGAATTTCTACTTAATATCTAATCCAAACCTGCCCTCTTTCAGTTTGAAGCCATTCCCCCTTACCTTATCATTACATGCCCTTGCCAAAAATCCCTCTCGAGTTCTCTTGCAGCCCACTTTAGGCACCAGTAGTATGCTCTAAAATCTCCCTGGAATCTTCACTTCTCCAGGCTGAACAGCCCCAACTCTCTCTCACTCTGTCTTTATAGGTGGTGCTCCAGCCCTCTGATCATCTCTGTGGCCTCCTCGGGACTCTCTCCAACAGGTCCACATCCTTGTGTGCTGGGGCTCCCAGAGCTGGATGCAGCACTCCAGGTGGGCTATCATGAGAGTGGAGTAGAGGGGAAGAATCCCCTCTCTTGACCTGCTGGCCACACTGCTTTTGATGTAGCCCACAAGGATATGGTTGGTTTTCCAAGGATCTTTCTTGCTGAATATCTACTAAAGGATCCAAAGTTTCTGCCTACAGCTCTATTGCTACTTATTACAAAATCTAATTTGCTATCAAAGCAACACTAGGAGACACTACATTTTGATACAGCTGCCCAGGTAAAGATAAATAGGAAGTCACTATTAAGCTTGATGCCATTTCTAGAGGTTCTTTTGGAATTTGGGTGGGTTTTTTTTACCTCACTCATGACTTCAGACTGTGAAACCTTCTTTCTAAACATAGTTGCAAATAACATAGCGAAGTGTTAATAATTTGATGACCATCACAACCATCTTAGAAAACAGTCAATAGGATCAGGAAGGCAAACTACATCCATACAGTAGACAATTACACAAAGTTGCAGGAATTTGAGAAGTGAGATTTTGTTTGTTTATGAACTAGAGGTAAATATAGCTCTGACAACATTGTAGGTTAAGCTTTGCCCAGGCTTCCAACTGCTGCAAAATTCTAACTGAGTCATTGTAAAAAATTTTCCTGTATGTCCCATCTTTGCTTCTGAATTCTGATTAATTCAAAAGGCACAGCTCAGCTTCCCTTCATCATCCTACATTTCTGATATTTCAAAGTGGTTTTGGCCAGATATAATCCTTTGGCATCAACGAGCCAGCCAGCAGAAACCCCCAATCCACCCCTGCTCAGTGACTAAGAGATCCTGAACCACTGCTGGGAGGGCTGACAGCAGCAGCAGCCACACCAGAAAACACAAACTGCTGCACTGGAAGAGCAAACTGCCCATTAATATAAATAACATTTGTTTTCTTTCTCTTGTTAGAGCTGCCACTGTGTAAATATAAGTATTTTGTACTTCTTTTTTTTTTCAACTAAATTAAGCCAGACACGTACCTCATACACTTTAGGAACCACAGAACAAATCCAGAAAAACAGGAGGAGAATCTGATCTTTCAAAAGGTACAATACAAAGAGACAACCATAAGAACAATTTTTAGAAAAGCATGCTGTAACAGTAAATTTTCTAGAAGAGCTCCCTACCCTGGTTAAACATCAGATGGTAGATTCAGTAACTACAGAATTGCATAATACCACCTTTTTTGTTTTTTTGTTTAGCCTTCATGTGTTTAGGTGACAACCCGTGACACCTTTATCACATAATATATAGGGAAAAATGAATATTTTGTGGGTGGCAGTGGTTGCACACAAGTTTCACTAGAGCTTTAGGATAAATTATTTCTCTCTATCTATTGTACAGCTCTGTCATTGACTCGGCTTTGTTAATAGAACCTTAAATTCTACTGTCCCCTAAAAATAAATGCATCTAGCTGCTTCCAGCTCAGCAATAAATTTCAACCCATCTTGCAAACTATTATGAGTTATAGTAATTCTAAAAGCAGCACGGCAAATATTTCAGAATGGTTGCAGATGTGCACAACCAATTCTTCACCTGAAATGCAACCTATCAGTCAGTACACAAGAGTGAACCTTGAAAGTCTTTCAGAAGACAGAAATCCTTTTAGAGAAGCAGCAGCTCAGGATGCTTGTGCCTCACCACCCATATCAAAATCTTCCAACCCTGCTGCCTCTCACCTCCCATTAGCCATCTGCATCAGAGCAAAACAAGTGCAAACCTCATTATGGTCTGATCTGCTACACCTGTTGTGTTCAAGCACAAGCAGCTATACAAAGAATTGAAGCCTCGGAGGAAGATGCCCTGTGTACATCTCAAGCAGCAAAAGGGATCTGGACGCTGAATTCCAATGGTTGTATTCCAAACACAAGCATGTTTCAACCCCTAAGCATCATGAGCAACCTGGAGAAACCTATATCTCATGTTCCTGTAGTTGATGCACAAGCTAAGTTGAAGATTAATAGGACAAGGAAAAAGCTATTTAACTTTTGTTTGTATAATGGGTACAGAGTTTACAGCTGTCTATCTTATTATCAATGCATTTTTTGCCCATATATAAACAGGTATCTCCTACCTATGGTGACACTTTGAATCTTTACCCAAAAGTTGTCTGCCCTATTAAACAATATATTGCTGTTTTCATCAAAACAACACCTCTGCACCTACTGTGATCCATCTATGGCTTAAACCTTCATTTTTTTTGTGGTCACTCTCTTCAAGACAGACCCCCTGCCTCTATAAAACATATCTGTATGTTAAGAGGGACAGAGGGGTAAAGAAACCATCCTGATTCTAGAGGCTGAGCTGCAGAGTCTAATTCCCAACGCCACTACACTCAGAGCAGGCAGGAGAGCACCTCTACTCTGCATGGACTGCACAGGGAGCCCAGCATACATACCTAACTCCAGCACCTCATTTCAGTTTCTGAATTGTGGCAGCATGAATTCTCTTCCCTTTGTCCCCCCATCAGGGCACGGCAAGGCAGCTGGGCCAGCGTAAGAACTAGGGTTTCCTATAAAAATTATCAGTACTTGACCATCTTGATAAATCTCCCACAAAACAAGCATCTACCCTGAGCACTGTTAGCCCAAATGTACCCCAGCTCTTGTTTGAAATGGTCAGTTACTGAGGGGTGAGTAGACAGCAGTTGTTTAAAGGTGAACTGCCGTAAGAGTCGGAAAACCTTTGCTTAATCTTAAAATTGCCTTTAGAAGCTCCAAAAGATGCAGAGTGGACCTTTGACTCTAAGCTAATTACAGGGTTTTTACCTATTTGAGCCCAGACATTTTGAAGAGAGAAAGGAAAGAAAGCCAAAGAAATTTTGGCTTCCGTTCAGCTTTCACCAGCTCTACCATGCTAAATCAGTTAATCCAGAAAAACCAACTGTATCCATTAATCATTGACAAACTTGCAGCTCCACTTTGGAGACAGGAGGTTGCTGAGGTAAGAGGGGAGCAGGTCAGGTGTCCCTGTGCTCCTGCCTGCTGAGGGAAGGGAGCACATAATGGGGTGACAGCACAAAAAGAAGGTACAGATACAGCTGCTTAGCTCTTGTGCTGCCTGAAGGAAGCAGGATCCGCTCTGAAAAAACAGACCCAAGATGTTGTCTAAAGAGACAGGACATGAAAAGGGATCAAGGCATTTGTTTAAATTAGGTTCAGCAAGGCTCCAAGCAGCAGCAATAGTACTAGGGTTTTTTCCAGCAACAGGTTATAAATCAATGCTAGGTAGGCCACAGGCTAAAAAAGTGTCTCAAAGAGTTGCTATCAACACAGAGCCGGGAGAGCTCCAAGAGAAAGGCAATATCTGGCATATAGGTGATAGCCCTGTTTTAAAAGATGGACTACTTATTCATACTCTCCTGATCCAGAGCTCTGAAGAGATTTCATTCAGCTGGAAAAAGCTGGGTCTTAACTTTTACTTCTGTGGCCTGAAGGTTGCTGGAACTGGGTTCTGCTGAACTGCCTACGAGATCCTCTTTGCAGAGAAAGTCTTAGCTCTAAACCAGAGTGCTTGGGTTTAGAGGCAGATGAATTAAACCCTTTCCCACATATATTTTATCAGCATCCTGTAGGTCAGCAGGGGGGCAGACTGCCAGAAAGATAGGTCACAGACCACTCTTTCCTATACAGAGAAACCAATTTTTGTAAAAACAAAAAGGAAATAGCATGATAATAACAACCAGGAGCCTCACCTGAGGCTCTCACTCCTACATACAAGGAAAATGGCTTCCACAAACCTCAGTAAATCATGAAAAAAACTCGGAAAGTGACTACCTGCTGAGCTTGTTTGAACCAGAATTATCCATTAGCTTGAACATTTCCTCAGCTTCCCTTACTTTATTTCCATGCCAAAGCAGATCTAGGAGCTGTCACCATATGTTGATAGTGTTCATTTACTTATGCATTACTTCTTCTTTTTACTGACACAGATGCCACTGCAATTTGGAGAACTCAAGAGTTTTTCCTTTCTATCTTTTCCTCACATATATTAAACTAAAACTAATAGTCCAGAACTCAGCAGCCTGGGTTTGGATAATGTTCCTATTACAACAGGCTCTGTAACAACAAAAAGTCAAAATCTGAATTTCACTTACAGAATCTTCCATGTGTCCAGAATAAATTCCTGTTGTTAATATTTTCTTACACTCATGAAAGTGAATTACTGAAAAGGAACACACAGCTGGTTTTAATAAAAGGTGATTGAAACCCCTCCTACCTTTTAACCACCACAGACACACACATTTATTTTATTTGGGTTCATATACTTGAAAAGTAACATCAGCCCAAAAATCCATATTTTAAAAGAAGACATTAACTATATAGAGGTAGGTAATGGAGCAAAAGAAATGTCTGTAAATATCAGCCTCCTTTACAAGGCCCCAGTAAAACCTTACCCTGAATACTGTGTACAACCCTCATCTCCCAGGGGAAATAAAAATTAATTCAATCTGGAACAGATAAAGAGAAGGACTTCTAAGATGATCAAGGAAGTGGAGAGCTGGTGCTAATATAGAAGACTAAAAGAAGGCTAGATCATACACCCAGAGAAAAGAAGTCTGAGTGTGGATATTAAAGTTCTCTATTAATAGATCAAAAGGTAAACAGAAGGGAGGGAAAAGGAACTATTCAAACTTAGAATCAATGTTGATGCAAAAGCAAATGGTAATAAAGTGACCATGGACGAATTTCAGCCAAAGGTAAGAAGATTTCTAAACAATAAGGCAATCGAACTTTGGAAGTCTCCTTCAGTAAGAGCAGAGAGGGAAAACACTTTAACTAAGTGCAAGATGGAGATCAATGGATTTGTCCAGTAATAGCAGCAAATTGGGTTAAGTTACACAGTTCCCTCTGTTCTATATCCCCTCTTTTCAAGATAGAAACTGAGAATATTTGTAGATATTTGCACATAAAATATACAAGGATTAAGATACGACTCCAATGTGTATAAGACTTTTCTCACTCCTATGAGGGCCGCAATTCACATTGCTTTCAGAAGAAATCATGATGCAAACTACAAAACCTAGGCAATTATTTCCAGATTAAGCACCAGGTTAATTCCCAGATTAATGCAGCAAATTATGTTTCTGAGGGACTATGCAGTTTCAGCTCTTGAAAGGGTTTTTTGTAATATCATCTAAAAAATCATGGCTAAGCTCTTCAAACCTGAGGTGACAAACGTTTGCTGTTTGATTCAGCCTTGCAAGATGAATGTATAGCTGGTCAATAATCCATTCTTTCATTTGATTTAATGCATTTATTTTTAAATGCTGTACTGCTGATGTTGGTTAAAACATGTTCCAACATCAGTGAATCATTGATAATCCTCAGGTAACCAGGAACTATTTTAATATCCAATTAGAAAGGCAAATTTAAATGAAACATCTGGAGATAACAATTATTCAGTGGAATGGCATATCCTTGATTTTCATTTGGAAATTAGTGAAAAGCAAGAAAATACAGTTAAAATATCCTTTCTGAAATGTTTAGAGGGGCGAGCATATTCTGAAAAGGATAGCTTGTAGATTTATCCCATCATCATTTGGAAATGCAAAATGAAAGTCACTGATTTTGCAAATATTCACAGATGGGGGAAAAAAATTACAAAATTATGTGTCTGGATCTGAGCACAAGCATGTTTATTTCAAGGCATGAAGCAAATTTCCTGTCAGAGGATTCAGCAGCAGTGTTTAAAACATTTCACTGTCTTGGTTTGGATTTTTGCTTTGCTTTTAGACATGCTCAGGTTCTGTAATTTCATCTTCATTAAAACGATAAGTGGAAATAGCGAAAACAAGATTTCAGTGATGCAGCAAGATGGGCATTAGTGTAACAGGAATAACAGTGGCTGCTACTTCTGCAAAACAGTTCAAGTCTCATTACTAAATTTCAAGATTGTTAGGCTTTCTCTTTTGGTGGATGGAGTCTTTAGAAGGTAACAGAGAATGGAAGTAGTTAAAAATGTCCAGACCCTGGTAACCTACAAAGTTAATCTTTCTTTGGAAAGGTAAGAAAAAGACATTCCTTCTGGGAAAAGGGAGAGCTAAGTTAGCTTTGAAGGGTATGACTTGATTCCTGCGAACAGCTGGAAATCTTACCATCCAAATCACTAGGTATTCAAAGCATCCTATAGCATGACCTTGTATTCTGACTACAGCTTGGATTTCTCCCTTTGGCATCTCTCTGAAACTCAGCATTTTGCTATCAATGCCAAGTTTCCAGTTTGAGAAGAGAGAGTTATTTAGTGGAGTGAGATGAGCAGAGTATACATTCTAGGAAGTTTTTGGGCCAAAATTCTGTTCTCAAAGTACCTGTAATTGAGGGGGCTAGAGTTTAGTGCCCCTAGAAGACCCGTCTGAAGTCTGTGTTCCTCTTCAACCACTTTTTTGTTATCAGCATCTTGTGTAGAAAGCTGAATTCTGCAGTGTTTTTTTGCTTCACACCATTTGTCCCAAAATAGGAAAAGAACTTACTTAGTAATTCTATTGTTTGGAAGGGTTTTAAGTGTAAATTCCATGGTTACTGACTCTTCCAGGCTTGAAAGAAATTAAGAAAAAAAAAAAGACAATAAAAAAGTAAATGGACCTTTATGCCCCAAGTCTTTAAACTCCAAAAATGGTAATACACAACATTTGGTACTTAACCCCATACCACACTGTTTTAGCATAATTTATGCAAGAACGCTTGTGTTTATTGTAGAGAAATTCTGAACACGAAAAGAAGTCTGACTTTCAAAAATGATCATGAATTTTCATGTTATCTGACCACATCCTCTAGGGATCATTCTCCAGTCTTCACACCATCTCACAATTAGACTGAAAATCTAATCTCCTCCAGCTCCTGCATCTAAGGTGATATTCTATATTTTTCGGCATCTAACATTATTTTCAAATTTATTTTCTGCTTCTCATGCAATTTTAAATTCATTTACTTCCTGTTTTGCTGTGAACTCTGCAAAGGCAGCAGTTTTGCAACATTTTGTGATGCTGAGTATGAATACAGTGTCTTGCCAAATCTTTTGTTGATGTCACTACATGTATTATAAACAAAATCTGTTCCAGGTGTTTGGCCTGCTGCGCTTCTTATGAAAGACAATACATAAACAGATTACACTGATAACATATTTTTCATCAAGAGTTGTGAGTTACCACATAAACTTTTCCTTGGTAACAGGGTTTTGTCTTTCACTTCCTTTAAGGTTTCAATTAACCAATTGGTTGGACTGATCTGTGCTTCCTACTGAGAGTTTACTGTTCAAAATTCACTGGTTTTTTGTTTTGTTGGGTTTTGGGAGTTTTTTGGTATGTTTGTTTTTGTTTGGTTGGTTGGGTTTTTTTTTTGTTTTGGAGTTTTTTGGGGGTTTTTTGTTTGGTTGGGTTTTGTTTTGGTTTTGGGTTTTTTTGTTGTTGTTGTTGGGTTTTTGGGGGTTTTTTTACATTATCAGTAGATCCTTAAGTAGACAAAATTCAAATTCCTCAAAGATGGTGGCTTTCTATATGATTTCCCACAAGCTCTTCACAGGATATTTCCCTCGTTTGCATCCTGGTTGAGCTCTGGTTGTCCTCAGGGTAATGCAAACCCAGCAGTGCCAGCTCTCAGTTCCTGGCCCAGAGGACCCAAAGCCAAGACTGCTATGGTCAATATTATTAAACTCGCAGTTTTCCAACATGTAGCAGCACTGAAAGTGCTGAGTGAGAGCTCTGCCCTGGAGTGGTGTGGCCAAAAGTGCTCTGCCAGGGCCAAAAGCTGTGAGGGACCATCCGTCACTTTTACAAGTAGACCTGATTCCCAGATCTACTTTTTTTTCAATTCACAAGCAATATCCCATATTGCCAGTAAATCATAGGAATTCTAGCATGACTAAACAGAGATTTGCCCTTCATGTCTTAGCCAACAAGAAATTAACTAATTTTAAAAATTCTTAAACCATGGCACGACCAGAGAATGAGGCTGAAACAACTAAACAGGAGTTTTCAAATTTAAAAAATTGTATAGGATGCATTTTCACAAGAGAGGGGGAGAACACAGGATCCAGGCATAAAGTTCCTCAAATGCTGTTTCTTTCTGTGGGGATGTCTACTTATTTTATTTCCATTAATTTTTTCCCCTGTGATTTTTTAATCTCTCCTCCTGAAATATTTCAATAAAAATCAAATTAAAATAGGATTTGCCAGCATGCTATTAAGAATTGGAATTTTCATTGTCTCAGTGTAAGGATTTAGTTGCTATCTTGGCTCTCTTCTCACTTTTGTTGGTTACAGAAACTTTAAACACCCATCCAGTAAGACATGTTTATGTTATTAACTTCCTGAGTGTGGAAAATGCAGTTTCACTCAAATAACACATACTATCCAACTGTCCAAGCTGGCAAAACAGTCACCTCATCGGTTATTTACAATGGGATTAGGAATTTAAGACCAAGACTATGGTCCAGTGAAGAGAAGAGGAAACAAGAAATAATCAGACCTAGACTCCCTCTCAGTCTCTGCTTCTGACTCACTCTGAGATTTCAGGCATCTCTCAACATCTCTATCCTAGAGTTCTTTTATCTGTAAAGGAGAAACAACATGCTCTTTGCCAAGTATGAGGAAATACATGTAAAAAGCTTGATGGCACCACCACTGTAGCAGTTACTGATTTTAAAAAAATGCAAATGGAGCCTTGCAGTACTGTAACATTTAGATTCTTTCATGAAAGTTACCAACAAAATCAAAGTTCACAAGCCATTTTGAGCAACAATATGGAAACAATGCACGAATTTGCATACTGCTGGATTTCTTCCAACACATACAGACTGATGATATAAGATGTTAAATTTTCAGATGCAGTACTTAGTTGTATTTCCGATCTGCCTCCTTTCAGCATCTTTCTCACCACATGTTGTTTACAGTGGAATTTTAAAGCAGATAATATCTAGTGTATAGAACCTTGCAAACAAAACATCCTACCCTATTAATACCTAGGATACTGTCTTGGTTTGATAGACAGGTGTCTGCTAAGGAAGGTGGGAACCTTCCTTAGAACAGAGAATGTGAACCCCCTTCCCTCCGAATTATTATAACTTTAGAATCAAGGGCTCCCAGGCAAAGGTATGGGAAAAGGAATAAGAGTTTTTTACTAGTATCTATAATGAGGTAAACAATCAGTAATAAAAAAAACAGTGAACAAGGTAAAAAACAGTAAACAAAACAAAAAAAAAACCTCAGTGGCAAATGTCCCTGGGCTGCCAGGCACTTTCCCGTTCGGTGCAGTCACGGTCACGGCCAGCAGGGGCGCTGTTGGGCTCCCAGCCCAGCAGGGCAGGTGCGATGACTCCCAGGGAGCTGCAGGTGGCGCTGTGGCGCGAGGTTGGATCTGTG
>VZRL01012172.1:884993-980722 GCA_013397895.1 Origma solitaria | reverse complement strand
GCAGTTAGGGCAGGCAGAGTGCGGGGTGGCAGCAGGCAGGGCGCGGGGCGGTGGCAGGCAGGGCGCAGGGCGGCAGCAGGCGGGGGTCCCGTTCCGCTGCAGCGCAGCTGGGAGATGCACCCTCCCGGAGGGGAAGAGAGGATTGGAGTCCCGTGCCCCGAGAACTCACCCAGCAGGTAGAGAAAAGCTAGGGCAGAGCCGGGCTTCTCTTCCTGCAGTCGCAGCCAAAAAAGTAGACAGCCGTTTTTTCCCACTCCTCTCTCCTCCAAACCGGCCAGCGAGTGTGTCGTTATCAATTTCCCCAATCTCTTGTTCCCATGTTCACCCAACCAGAAAGTCTTTGTCTCTTTTGTGAGAGTAAATGGCCCCTAAGTACCAATCGTTAGTTGCCTGGCAACAGAATGGTAAAAATTCCACTTCCCCCCCTCAACCTCCAACAGATACTCAGCTCCCAGTGCTCTGCAGCTTGCAGGCTTAACACTCTATATCAAGCTGGACAGAAACGGTTTTTAAATTAAAATGGAATAAAATAAGCTGCCATAAAGATATTTTCTAGAATGGATATTAGACATTAAGACATGAAAATAATCCAGACAGGTTGGCAGTGAAGATATTCTGTTTTCACAAAGGAAGTTCCAATCCAACACTCTATCTCTTGTCCTTTTTTTAAGTTTGAGAAGGAATTTGAATTTGGGCCACACATATTCCAGACCAGTGCTTGGACCATGAAGCAGGTGGTAGTTTGCAGGCTGGTCAGTCACTGGTTTAATGATAGGCAATATAATGGTAGGCACTTGCAAATAAAAAACATTCTTCAATAATCCATCTCTTCTGTCAATTAAAATTAAAAACCTTTGCCTACCTCTAACCGTCTTCACAGCATCAAAGAAGCAGCTTATACACTGACAACCAGATGCTTGTGTGAATCTTTTCACATATGTACCTTCTTGCAAAGAGAAGAAACTATTCGACTTGTAGTACCAGTACTATGTTAGTTGATGCCACAACCTCAGCGTATGGTCGCCTGATATGACCCTGTTTTCCTTGATTTCCCTTCAATTAGAGCAAGGAAAAATATTTGTAATTTTGCACCAGGTTTTTTTTTGGCTATTATGTGGAAAGTCGATATTATTTACTAAAATAATTTCACTATGAAACAGTTGGTTTTCACATTGAACTGCTTTCATTTGTAAACACATTGCATTTTTTGAACTGTCAAAACTTTATCCAAAGCAAAATATTATTTTGGATTACACAGAACAAGCACAAAGTCAATTTCAAAAAGTAAGTCTATCTCACCAGAAAAACTGAAAACTTTTATTTTTGAACTCGAGAAGTCATACTCCTCTACAATTCTTTCAGAGACCCCCAAGGTCATTTATTCATACAGTTTTATATCCCATATATATATTATTTCCATTAGTAGATCTCATCTCTGTCTTCTCTGAATTCTGAGGGTTCTTGCTTCTTTTACCTTAGAATATGGCTTACTTAATCTACAATCATAAAAGTAAATATCATCTTCCTGCAGACTGTTCAGAGATCTACCTTATTTCTGTAGATCTGTCTTATGAAATTCTAAATATAATCTTGTGTATCTGATTGTTCAGTCTTGAAAAGAGAAGGTTTTGGAGTGACATTGCAGTCACTTGAAGAGAACCTACAAGAAAGATGAAGTGAGACTATTTACAAGAGCATGGAGTGACAGGACAAAGGGTAACAGCTTTAAACTGACAGAGAGTAGGTTTAGATTAGATGGAAGAAATTCCTTGCTGTGAAGGTGGTAAGGCACTAGAACAGGCTGTCCAGAGAAGCTGTGGGTGCCCCATCACTGGAAGTGCTGAAGGCCAGGCTGGATGGGGCTTGGAGCAGCCTGGTCTAGTGCAAGGTGTCCCTGCCCACATCAGGGGGTTGGAACTAGGTGCTTTCTCAGGTCCCTTCCAACCCAAGTCATTCTATGATTTTATGATCTAATAAGTGGTTTCATATCAAGCTTAACACAGCTATAAGGCATCCATCAAAATTTTTCTGCAAACCTTCATCACTACATTATATCTCATCAGCCATGAGTGGTACCATCCTGCTCTGCCTGTGGGGTATAAACAGAGCATCATCTTCAAAACAAACCCCTTATAGTACTGATATCACCATCATTGCTACAGCTTCCTTCTCCATAACTTATCTAACCATAAAGAACTCTTCCATCTCCAAGCACCCACAGAAAAAAATACTACAGGCTTTTCCTGTTGCATTTATTCTGTACTTACTTAGTAATCGCACTTGATGATCATTTCTCCCGCTTGTCACATCTCTGAATCACTCTCTGCCATCTACTGCATTGTTCATCAGGTATTTGCTCCCTCTTTACAGTCTCATCACAACTTCTTTCTATCCTCACAATTATCTCATATTCAGTTCCAAGAAGTTAAATCAGCCTATTGGATAGCTTTCATTTTCAAACATAGTTTTTTTTTCCGTTATCCTTTTCCCTCTTAGGAAGAATTTAGCAAACCATCCAAGAAACTCCTTCATTATTCTCTAGATTGCTCCTAAAGTCTTTCTTTGATGTGTCACTAGGCTGTTGATGCATTAAAACCACCATCTATCATGCTGAATAACACTCATATATGGTGATTGATTTCAGCTTTATTTGACACCCATAGTAAAAGACAATAAAGAGACAAAGACAATAAAGAGACAAAGATAAGCTAGGTTTATATTCACAATAAATGAGTCAACAAATCCACACCCATCTTTGTATAGTCCTGTATAACCAGTGGCAGAACATACAGGTGGCAAAATAGTCTTCTGCATCCAGTTGCAATATGCCCTCCAAATTTGACAGAAGATTATTTACAACTGTAGAGGCACATTTGGTTGGCTTTTTCCAGCCTTATAGAGCAACACCAGGCGTGACCAGGCTATTGAGCTTCCATCACTAGCATTCTCTGGGAGAATCCCAGGATGAAAGTGCTGTCTCAATAGGTTTACCTCACCTTAACACTGTGCATGTTCTTGCTGTTAGAGAGATGCCTTTGAGAAGAAAGCAGTAGAACATGCAGCAAATTTTAAAGCTGTTCAGCAAAGCTAAGTTTATTTTCTATGTGCTTTTCTTACATCAGAGACCCGTGGCAGTGGCCAAAAGAGGCAGCATGATTCAGCTGCAGCACATGGATGTGACTGAGGTGAGATGTCAATCTTGTAGTGCCTTCCTTTCCTGTGAGCATTTTATACTCCTTATTGTTCCCTTTGAGTCTATATCAGAGCTAACCTTCAGCAACAGAGCAATGGAGACAACTATAAAGTAAAAGAAATATAAAACAACTACAAAAACTGTTTCCTATTCACCTGAAAACCCGATGGCAGAAAAGTGGTGTTACTTCAGCAGACAGGGCCTCCCAGAGGGTTCCAGGTAGCTGGCAAAAGCTGTGGAAAAGAACTGCCAAAAGAAACAGAATAGCAGATAATAAATTTCAAAGTATCGATCAGATCACAATCAACAGAAACTGAAGAATGTATTAAGATTAATCAATCTAAATGAAGATGAGTGGATCACACTGCTTCCCTTCCCTGTGAGGACAAAAAAGGGAAACTGCTTTGTCAGCTATGTAGTAATCTTGAGATGCAAAGTTAAAGCAATAACAGATCAAAATAATTTGGATTTGGTTGATGCAACAAATTACTTTAAAAGGATTATTATATCACTATCTGACAAAGCCTACAGTATCAGCAGCAAGATTTATACATGTATACCATCTGTAAATTTGATCCATCAATGTAATCTCAATCATTTTCCATTAACATTCTTCAGAAATAGAGGAATTTGTTTCCAGATTTATTCATTAAAAATACCCAGTCTATGACAAAGCTGGGAAAATAATGGTATTTTTCCAAACAGTTAGTAAATCATCAGATTGTGACAATAAAATGTCCTTTTTTAAAAAATTTTGTTTTTTAAAAAAACAAAACAAAACGCACCCAAAAAAAAAAAATCTACACCACAGCCAAAAGTTAAACCCTCCTGCAGAAATTTACTTTGGAAAAAGCCAGAAAAATACCACAGCAAAGCATAAAGGCAACAGACTTTTGCAGAAGGAAATGCAAAGGTATACTCCTTCCAAATAATATCGATCCAGAAAACTGCCCTAAAATCCTTCATTATTTTGTCTTGGGAAATCAGTATATTTTAACTTTCTCATACATACACAATCTTTTCATACCTAAATTCACAGCATTCATTTACCAGCTCAACCTTACCCATCACAGCTAATGCAAATATTTAACTGACATCAAAACGGTAATAATCTTCTTAAATTTGGAAGGCCAAGAGCAGCTATTGTGAGAGATTCACAATTAATACCTCAGAGGAGGAGTAAAGCAAGGCAGTTTAAATAAATTAGAAGCCAAGGAGAATGGAATGCTGCCACCATAGCAGAGATTTCTTCATGCTCTCCTGAGGTCCCATGCCACAGCTCCTACTTGTGCAAACCACAACAGGCATCTGCACTTACTTAGAGCATCATCCCCTCACATAAAGTCCACAAATCCATGACAATAGGTACTTGTACCTGTGTGCAACTGGAGGATAAAAACCACATTTGACAGTCCCAGGCAGCAAAAAAATTACTACCATGGGCAATTCTCAAGTAAAACAAATCCTATAGCCAGAATCATTCCATTCCGTTTTCCTACTCTACAGACAGTGTTAAAATACTCCTCAAGAAAAGAAAAGAAAAGGGATAATTTCTTCCACAGAAGAGGGAGGATCTTCCACATCAAGATATTTAATTATTTTCTTTGAGGGTTTTTTTTAATGAGAACTTGGGTTCATTTACCAGATTTCCATGCCAAAAATTTCGCTCAGCCACCTGAAACTAGTATTGGTATTGCCATCACATGGTGTAAAAAGAGATATTAAACAATACAATTTCCAAAGGAGTACATTGCATCAGTGCATGGAAAATACAGTGTCCAGGGCGTGGGGGATAAAAAGGCACCTAAATAAAGATTTCTGCATGGGCACCCAAATGGTTTGACCTAGACTTGTAATTTTACATCTGGCACTTATGGATTTTTCAGTGGTTGGCCTTTCAACCCTGTCTTTCTTTTTTATTGCCATTTTGTATGGGGAAAATTATAGTAGAACAGAACTCCTAGAAAATATCAAAATTCAGAGAGATTGCAATTACAGTCTACACACAGTGGTGCAGGATTGCAGATTCCAAAAGAATATGCCTTGAGAAGTAATTTCACAAAATATGTACACTCTCACAATGTGATTCTGTGCCATTCTCCCTGTTGGAGATGGTATCAATCTTGCAGATTAACTGCTACTCATTCAGCTACATCCTCCAAGGGACTGTGGCTCTCTTCATAAATGATTCAGGCAGCAACAGTACGCAAACTTAACTCCTTGATGAGGAAGGAGCAGCTCCTTGATCATTCATTTTAGATGAGTGCATTTTACTTCCTGTTACTCTGTAGGGCTTGCGGCTAGGACCTGGGTCTCCCAAGTGAGTGCTGTAGCTCTTCTCACTGTCTTGATCACTTCCACAGGCTGAGAACCAAGTTTTAACACAGCCAAAAGACTGACCTCATCGAAAAAACACCAGCAGTCAGTGATAAAACCAAAGAACAAAGTATATTTGGACAGTTTTTGCTCACTTAACTTTAAAAATTGAGACTGCAGAGAGTTCAAAGCCAGACTGTTTTTATCCCCTTAGGTGTCAAATTCACATTGAACACCTGAGAAAGAGAAACTGAGACATGATGCACAGGACAGCAATAAGGGAACACAGAAGTGACAAGGAAAAGAGCAGCAGGAAACCTAAGACAGTAAGGGACCATAACCAAAGAAAGATAAGAATGACTTGTTGCTAAGGGTCTGAAGGAGAACAGAATGATCTGCTGACAGCAGAATGAAAGCCTAAGATTTACACCAGAGCTAGGGAAAGGTAGTGACTATTGGACCTCATTGTAAGAACTGACAAGTCTGTCACTCAAGCTGCTGCAGCCAAGGAAGATGTACAATATCTGCCACGAGCAAAAGGCATGAGATATGTGTCTGTGGCAAGAGCAAATGCTGATAGGCAGTCAGGGCAAGGAAAACACAGAGAAAACTCCCCTAGTTGTCCTTCACATTGGAGAAAGTGATCCTGCCAGAACAGCTGTGCAAACCAGAAATGAGGGTCAAAGCAAGATGATCTGTCTGATGTCTGTCCCCAATGGGGAGAATGCATGGGATCAACAAGAAAGTGAGGATTAGCAGATTGATCAATGAAATATGTTATTTTCATTTGAGGAAGATTTCAAATGTGCAATCCTTGGGCGGGATTAAAGGGAGACAGTCTTTTGGCACAGGGATTTCCTCACTGCTGTCTTCCTAAAGATATTAGCACAAATGTCATATAAGGGTTGATGACATATTTTTATATGTTTTTAGTGCTTAATAGTTCAGGCATTCTGGGAGCTCCTAACTAGAATGTTTTCATATTTGACCAGCACACAAACCCAAGCTCAAAATACAGCAGAGCCCTTCTGACCTTCATAGGATTTGAGTTTGCACCCAGGTTGAAACAGAAAAAACAAAGTCCTATACTATACTTGTTCTTAGCTTGAGATTGTTTAACTAACTTACTTAGACTGATGAATTTTTCTAGCTCCAAAGTCTAGGACAAAGGCATTCTGTCTTTGAAAACTTTACTGGTACTATTCCTGAAATTAAAGCTTAAATTGAAGCTTTTCATGAAGAAATTATGTCAGCATACAGAAAACACATTCTTATAAGTGCCTAGCTATATCATATGTAGCTTTTTTTTTTTTAAAGAGCATAAAAACTAGTGAAATCCTGCATCAGAACTTACTAGAGCAGTTGAACAAAGAATAAATCACAATATCCAAAAAGCAGCACATTGAAGTGTTATATCAAACAGAAATATAGCAAAGAAGGAGGTGTGATTGCTCATTAAATTGGAAGTGTGTAAAGCCTAATCTGACCTACTAGTATTATAAGCCAGATATCTTACACCAAGCAGTTTATATTGCAAGTAAAATATTATGGTTTAAACATTTCAGTGCCTGATATTGACTTTAAGCTTGCAGAATAGACAATTCAACACTTGCCAAGATCATATTTTACAGTTTAATCATCCTTAGCCTTAATGATTCACACTTTATTGTCAGCTGGCATGTTTCTAGTTTTGTCTTCCAGCTGCTGGTTCTTGTTATGCAACTCTCTGTTAGACTAAAGGGCTCTGTGATACCCAGCAACTTCTTCCCAAGAAAACACTTATCCACATTGATCACATTTCATGTAAATCATCTTTTAAATAAAACAAACCATATTGAGCTCTCTCTTTCATTCTGACATTATCCTCAGCCCTCATGCTGTTTCTGTTGTTCTCTTCTGTGTTCCTGATTTTTCAGCTTCCTACTTTAAATATCAGTTCATCTCATTTTAACTGTGTAGAAGCTGGACCCTTAGCCTAAGCAGGTCTCCAAGGTCCCTCTAGAGTCTACAGAGAACAGAAGGCAACTCCAGAAAGCAATTCATCCTTATTTCTTAGACATCTTTCTCAGGATCAGGTAATGATGATTTGGATGTAACTTTTTCTCCACAGGCAACAGCAGGAATTTAGGCCACCCATCTGGACTGCACAGCCCACTTTCAGAAGGCTGAATTTCCATTAAATCAATTAAAATAGATGTTCAGACTGTGGTATCAGTTATTTTCCTAATGTCTGTCCCTCTCTGCTGCATCATAAGACTGAAGCTCATTTTGATTTCCTTCAAAGTCCATGACCTCTGTATCCTCATTAGCAATGCTCTTCCAGATTGCATTTCCTCCTTTTTTTATCTGTACTGTGACCTACCATGTCCTGGGAAAATAAAGATCCCTATGCAGGCTGTATTACTATTCCCATTGTGATTATCATGATTCAAATAGTCTCACATCTCAGCTGAACTTATTGAAACTTCTTGTTTGGAGGTTTAATGAAATAATACTAAGCTTCACAGGTAAATGACAACTTTGATGCAAGCTGAAAACTTCTTTTAAAGATAAGATAACTCAGCACACTCCTTCATAAACAAGACCTAAAAACTCAGATAGATGTATTGATTTCACCCTTCAAAACAACCGTAAATTTTGGAAGCCCTAATTTCATTTGGTAATAACAACTTTTAGTGATACAACATGAGCTTGTCTCAGAAGGGAATGTTTGAAAATGTCTCAACTCTGAAGTTTATGGGATTATAGAGAGAAATAACAGTTATTGAAGAAACACTTATGTCTAAATCTTTGAATTACCAAGGTTCTAGCATAAATAGACAGCAAGATGTTATGAAAATCCTCTGCTGCGATATGAATCAAGGAAAACCTTACCATAGGAGCTTAGAGATGTACCAAAGGCACTAACTATGAAATAAACAGCTAACATAGATCTTTGAATTAGTGACCTTAAAAAGAGTCCACACTGAGCCACTTTCTATACCTTGCAATTATTCTAAAGCTGCAAATGAGCTTTGCTTCAATTGCTTTTATGTATTACATAGGAGAGCATAAAGAATTGTTTTGAAATCAGGAAAAAAATGCAAAAAAATAAGGTCTCTATGTATTACATAATATAAATGAAATAAAGGAAATAAAATCTTCATATTTACCATGGACTACACAAGAAAACTGAAGGATAAAAAAAAAGAGTGAGTTATAAAAATAACCTAGAAAAATCAAGCTATTACAAGTGAATAAACAATCTGCACTAAAGCCAAAAAAGACAAAAGAAATGTTAAGGAAAGCTACAAGTTGCATTATCAAGCAGAAGTAATTTCTCAGTGCTGAGCCGTGTTAGTCCTCATTCACGCAGGGCATTTCTTTGAGAAGATGCCACACAGGACCGTTTAGAGGAGAGGACTGATGTTCATCCTCTGGAGCAGTTGCTGAGAGAGGTTCCAGAGACATGGGAGGTGGCACAGGGGAAAAACCCCAGTTTGAGCAAAATGGGAGCAAGGAGGAGCTGGGAGCAGACAGGCAGGCTGCCCTGTGTGCTGCAGCCCAAAGTTCCTGAGATAGTTGAAGCCAAAGAGAGAAACAGTCATTTGCAAAAAGAAAGTGGGCGGGGGAAGAGCTGCATATAAGTTCTGCTTCTTCCTGTTCCACTTTCTCTAGCCAATTTGCATTTTATGTAATTAAAAATTAGTTCTGTTTGTAGCTTTTCATTCAGATCATATGGGAGTGGGGGAAGCTGAGTTTTAAACCAGCTGGTCTTTGGGGAGATGAGCACTGATGTTCATGTAGCTAAAATGCAGAAGTGAAACAGGTAAGATACCCGAATAACATTAATTCTTCCTTGTGAGGAAAAAAAAATATAGCAATATGCAAAACTGAAAGAACAGCAAGTTTTAGAAGACACATTATCTGATCTGTAATAATTATATATATATTTAATCTGTAATAATTATAAATTTATAAATGCAAATATCTTCATCACAAAGGAGTTACTGAGCTCTGCAACAACTCAGTCATGCTAGTGAATATCCACAGTATTTTTGATAAGTCAGCAAATCATTAGCCTGTCATGGTCATCCTCCAGCATTAGGAAAAAAGAGCTTATTTTCATATGCCTTTCCAGAAAAATAGCAATCTAAAAGTATTCTTCAACATTTATTCTGCAAATATTCGAATTCAGTAAAGAATTTTAAACCTTGTAATTTTTTTTTTTTTGAATAGCCAATTGGAAATTAATTAACAGTTTTCAAATTATTTTAAATCATTTGAATGAATCTATCACTTGCAAGAAGAAAAAATGCCTCTGTAGTGCAAATTAATTATGCTATGATTCATTTTTGCTGTTCTTTAAAAGAAAGTAGCAATTTCAAGTTTAAAACACAGAAGTTTGTCTAAAATAAAAAAAATTTAGAGCAATTGAATTTGTGTAGCTATTTCTTCCTGTCTGGGTCAACAATCAGTGATAGTCTTCTTAAGGGAAGAAGCACAAGACTTCAGTAACTCTGAGTGATCTGGGAAATGCAGAAATGGTCACCCAAAGAAATCAGTACAATGCAGACTCAGGAGTCAGAAGAGAACATGGAGTCTCACTAGGGAGCACTAAAGATGGATGAGATGAATGTTCCAAAGGGACAGAAAGTACAGGTTTAATGTTTTAACATCAAAACAAAGTAAGCTGAAATGTGTTTACTGTGCTGTGGCAGTGCAGCACCTGGCAAGGTGCTTTGCTGGGGCAGAGGACCTTGAACCACGTGGCTCAGTAAAATGAGAACAAGACTTTATTTTGGCAAAAATTATGATGATCCTCTTCAGAAAACACTTGTTTCTTCCCCTCTTTCATCCCCAAAGCCGTGTTGGAAAATTAATGCAGAATGCCAGGCTTAAAACTCTCTAAAGGGTATTATCCACTACACTAATTTTTATCAAGTTAGTAAAACAAACATAAAGGTGCTGTATTTCTCCTAAGGTTGTAATGAGACATTGAGTGTTACAAATGAGATGCACCACCACATTAAGTGAAATCCTCCAACCCTCTTGCAATGCACAAGTGTTTGTCAAAGGAATCATCAACAAAGCCGTACTTCATAGGTATGCCTGTGCTTACTTTAGCAGCAATCTCCCTCTTGTCCGTAATCACCTTTCTTAAACTACGATAATGATGCTCCAGCAGCACTGAATAAAGATTCGATAACGTTTCTTTTGTCTTCTTTTCAAGTTGCAATCTTTGCTTTCTGCTTTGCATTTCATTGTGGGTTATTATGGCATGGGAGTGAAACTTGTCAGTTGTCAAGCTCACGGTGTCAGCAGCCTGGAAATGCTCATGCTGCTAACTAGCAATTACTCACACATCAGTGCTAGATCTGAGCAAGCATGGGCGTCCTTGCAAAGCCTTCAGAACTCCAGCTTCAGCTCCCAGTACATGCTATTAATGACAAACTACAAATCAGGGAAAGAAATGCTTTTTCAAATGAGGCATTCAGCCTGGGAGATTTCCATTCACTTTACTCCAGCTCCAATCAAGGAACTTGGGAATGTGCTGATTTACATGGGACCCTGCTGGCATTGCCGAGATGACAGATGGTACTTGGCCAATCATATCAAATCAAAATGTGATTTCTTTAAAGAGATGTGGCACATTGTTCCAGTGTTCATACATGATGTTTATTTGCAAATGTATTAGAAATTTCCTCCACTAATGACTAATTTTCTAGTTACTCAACTGTAACTCAGATTGTCACCTTTTTCTTCCAAGTTGGGGACATTATTTCTTGCAAGTGAGGTGGAGTGGAGTTCCAAGTGTACTGACAAAAAGCCATACTAGCCTGTACAGCATTCTTACATTTTTCTCACAAAGTAGTTCTAGGTTTCGTAACAAATCTTGTTATATTCATCTCATTTTACTTTTTTTTTAGCTGAACAATAGAAACATTGAATGATAATGGCACCATTGTTGTTAATTTGATTGAAAATACTAGAGTTCCATATTGGAGTTACCAAAATAGAAATCCACCTTCACATGGTTTTATCTTATTGTCTTAAGTTACTATGGCAGCAGGCAAAATTACTAGAAATTAAATAAACATTCTTTATAGAGGAACATAAATGATTTTTGTTCATGCAACTTTAAAAGAAGTTTAATATCTGTTAGTTAGCTAAGCTGTATTGTTTGTCCTTTAGGAGCTGAGAAATTTTTCCTCAAACATGTAACTTCTTGTTAGTTACTCTTCACTACAATGTTTTAGAGACTATAGTTACTATCTCTCAGAAGAACTATTTAATAATACAAAACAAAATAATTAGGTATCATATAATATGCAAAGATTTTTTTTTTCCTACTTCTTGTTCCTTTGATAACTGATTATAGAGTCAAACATATAAAATCAGATTTTAGTTACCCCTGTAAGTGTCCAAGGCCAGGCTGGATGGAGCTCTGAGGAACCTGGTCTAGTGAAAGGTGTCCCTGGCTATGGCAGGAAGGTCAGAACTAGATATTCTTTAATGTTTCTTGCAACTCAGACCATTCCATGACTCTATGATTATAAATATCAACTGTCTTCAAGTACTCAAACATCTACTTTGACTTTAATGATTTATAGCAACTACTTAGACTGGTTATTTTAATCTGTGTTTTGTCATGACCAGCTGGGCATCATGTAACAGAAAGTAAACTTTGAGATATTTTTTGGCCTAGCTTCACATCCTAACAGTAAAATCCTCTCTTTTCTGGAGAAAAAAAAGTGATGGGTGAAGAACAGATGTTTGCAATTTCCTGATGCGTCACAAGCAAAGGCTAGACTTGCAAGTGTTGTGGAAAATCCACACTGGTCTCTAAGCAGGATTCAGGTCTAAGGACCTCCAGTGTTCAACCAGGATAAAAGGCTGTCCAGAAACTCACTCCACAATGAACTGCTGCAAAGTCAACTCAAAGGAGTAAGCTTTGCTTGGCAGTGCCAACTCTTCTTAATGACAATCACGTAAGACTTGGAAAGTCATCTGCACATTCTTGGCTAAGGATCCCCTCCTCAACATTCACAATTTAGGAGCATATGGGCTCTCTTGTCAGCTTACACTCATGCCCATCTGTTCAGATGGCATGGAGTCTGCCCACAAGTCAGTCAGATGGCTGCTCGAGGGTACACGTGGCATGCAATAATGGGTTTAGATGAGCAGCCTCCACAATACTGAAAACGCCTTTTCTGCTGCAGGATGTCTCTCATCTGTAGCAGCAGTCAAGCACTGGCACCACTTCCCTCCTTACACTTAACAAAGATGTTTGAATGTATTTGACAGAAAAGAAAAGGAAGCTGTCAGTTGGCCACTCTCACTGATTGTTGGAAGCAGGGCTGTCTGAGTAACAGAAACACAAAAAGAAACTCTTTCTCAAGACACACGGTCTTGGCTAATCACGCAAACTTAATGTGCAAAGTAGCCCAGAGGACTACACAGAATATGCAGAACTACAACTGAGTACTTCAGTGAAAATTAAGGCATAGACTGCAGTACCTGAAATATACTTAGAAACATGATTTCCCTTTTGCTTCCATCTTTCAGTGTTGCTGGGAAAACATGGGGACCAGGAGAGAGCAAAAAAGATCATGTAACAGGCACAATCAGCTCCTAGACAACAACACGTCCCTCATGGCACAGCAGCATTCAGAATGTAAGAACTTGCATTTCCTATAACAAGCTGGGAGCTGGTTTTAGATTGTGCAATAGTTGCTCCCTAGAAATACCCCTCAGGCACACTGGTAAATTGACAGGGTTCCACAGTGAGCTTAACTCAGATGGCCCAGGGCATCTAGCAAAAAGCTTCACATCTGCCCAGATATTGAGCACAAAGTTAGTTTTCAACATCTGCGTGGCAGCATCCCATTGAAGGAAAGCCCTCTTGCCTTCACTGAAATGACTTAGCAAGTGAGTAGGTAAATGGATGAAGCCAGGTGAAGGACTTTTCATTTACGCAGCAGTCCAGCGTTGTGGCAGACTGACCCAGAAAGCTTTTACAGCACAGAGCACCACGCTCATACATCAGCACTGCGTGTCTGGGATAGAAACTGTACATTTGTGTCCAAGCAGGGGCTGGTCCTAGCAGGAATAGCAGAAACATTGCAACATTTACTGTAGTGTTTGCTCTTTCATTTTCGTCAAATGAAAGAGCATTCAGCTGCTACTTTTCTGAATTGTACTGATTTTTTCTCCAAATATATACGAATTCATGACAAAAGTTTGATATCCCACAGACTGGCATATTCAACATACACGTGTAGGCATGCAGGAGGAAGTGTGAGCTGTAGATTAAAAACTCCTCTGAAACTATCCCTGTTCTGAATATTGTTTATCCAAACAACTTTAGGGAATACTGCTAGCAATTAAAATACTCAAAAATAAATATTAAAAAAAAAAAATAGCTTGCACAGTTCAGAGACCAGAAAAGGATTAAACTGTTAGTTAATATTGTTTGAAATGTCTAATCAGAAATCCTGCAAAATGCTGTCTTTCAGTTCTATTTCAGTAGAGATTAAATTAGGAGACAAGTGAACCACTTAATGAAAGTAAATCCACAAATAGCAACAAATCCAAAGAAAAGAATTCTTCAGTAAACAGCGGAGATGTATCCAAGTCTAATACAATTAATACTACTCAAATAACATAAAGCATTTCACTCAAATATTTGTTTCAATTCTTTAGGTAATTCACTCTACCACCTGTATTTCCTTTCTATAAGCTCTTGAATAGCAAAGAAAAAGTTTGATTTTTCTACAAATTCAGTGAAATATGAATTGTGAAGTGTGTTCTACAATCATAAATAAAAACCAGTTTTAAAATCTGCTCATTAAGTAGTACAAATAAAGAATACCTTCAAGGAAATTTTTTATGCATTGCAGATAAAAACTGTGCACAACACAGTATTTAACTCCTCTGTTTCTGTGTTTTTCAAAGTTAATTTTCCAGTGTTCACTGTGTTTTTCTTAGCAAATAAGTCACAAGAGACCATGCCATAGTACTTACAACCAGAACTAAGGGGTTAGCATGATCTTTTCTCAGTAGCAAACTTGAAATAAATCCTATTGATTCATGTTGGTTTGATTCTCAGGTTTAGAAAGTTTTATCAGATTAGAGTGCTTCACTGAAAAAGTGTTCATTTTAGCTTGCACCTTTTCTTTTTTCCTTTTTAAGTATTCTTCTTCAAAAGCAGAAGAAACTATAGCACTCTAAAAGGCATTAAAGACAAAGAGCAG
Organism: Origma solitaria; assembly: GCA_013397895.1. Classification (NCBI taxonomy): domain Eukaryota; kingdom Metazoa; phylum Chordata; class Aves; order Passeriformes; family Acanthizidae; genus Origma; species Origma solitaria. The sequence goes on along the minus strand of VZRL01012172.1, from coordinate 965,977 downwards.
TAAATTTGGCCTTGGATCTTAGGCAGCCGTAGAACAATAACAAATCAATTTGCTAATATCATTTATATCCTGGAAAAGGAAGAGGGGAAAAAAAAAAAAACCCCACAAAAAACTCCCTACTTTCCATGAATAGACACAATATCAAATGTAGTGATTCTCAAGGGGGTCTTACCTTCTAGAGTCTATCGTTACCAAACCTGGATGGGGTGTCATAAAACTGACTGTGATTCAGTACCCACTCCACAACAAAAGCCATAATTTAAAACAAGAATACAGAAGCATGCATAAGTAAAACTGACCTCAATAAAGTCAAACATCTCCAAACAATAGGCAAAATCACAATGACATATGGTCTACTGACTGCCCAATATTAATAAATTCTTAATGCACTTTTTCGTGTTATTATGTTAGGAAAAAAAAATACACCCAAAGTACTTTTACATGCTAAAGAACTTCCATTAGGTAAACTACTCTTTCGGATATTCAACAATGAATGCCACAGGTATAGCAGGGACAGACCTGGAATAATTTTTCCTTCTGCCTGTTAAATTAATTATTGTATGAATATCTTAGTCTTTCCTCTTGCAAACAAGTAAATCCAGTAAAGAAGAGGATTACCTAGACTTTGTCCTACGTTTGAAAACTAAGGTTTTGAACTAAATCTTAAAAGTTTCAGGACCATTCAACAGTGTGTACTTTTGAATTTTGATTTCCCAGTGTCAGGGGTGCAGCAGCTCACCATCAGTGAAGCAAGGTGAGCTTAAAGGTTTGCACACATATAAGGAACTAAATAGAGAACGAAGCAGAGAATAGGAGAATTGTAGTAAAATTACAATGATGGAAACTCATAAAAAATATTTTAGTCATTGCTCTGGATCCAAAATTCAGATTATTTAAAGATGTCAGCTCTCCCACCTGCAATCTCTGAGAAAAACAAATGGGCAACAGAGATAAAATAATCTTTTTAACTGAATTCAGATCAGTAGTGCTTACCAAATCTGAAAAGCATAAAAGACCTATTCCCTCCTCCATTTATAGAGGAAAAGCAACGCATGAAGAAATGCTATTTTTAGATAGCACTTGCATTGGGTTATACCTAAAGTTCCATCTAAATATGTCCTACCCAAGCAGTGCCAAGATTAATATCAGGATGCAGTACAGGGACTGAGAATGTGGGCATGCAGGTGTGTTTCCTGAAGAAAACTGAGTAAGTTTTGAAATAGCCTTTGATAAAAAAAATAATGAAAACTCAGTAAGTCAAGTCAGTTGGGATTGGACAGCCAAGGCCTATAGACGTGCATTAAGGATCGATTCTACATTCATGGGAACAGAAACTAGAACAAATGGCTTTATAAAACAGTAATAAAATAAGCTTCCTTCCAATAAATATGTATCTACCATCTTCTGGTGAGTATAAATAATTCTGTATACCAAGATATACATTTTCACTGTAAGACCACAGTGCTTCAGGACTCTGTTTGAAACATGAAGGAGTTAAAATTTCAAACAATACTACTGACTGCATAATACAGACTGTCCTGGGGTGGCATAATGATATCTTGTATTCCCTATCGTTTTGTATGCTTGACCAGAAATATGGTCCTGTAGCTTTAACTGTGTCCCGCAGCTGGGAGCTCTGCCGCCAGCGCGGGATGTTTTGAAACTTTCCCCAGCTCTCCTCGGGGAATGAGAAGGAATGCACCCTGTTTTTTTTTTTTTCCTCAGTCAGTTGCTGCTGCTGGTGGCTGGTGCTACTGGTGTAGCTGCTGCTTGGGTTGGGTTTTTCCTCCCTGGGATTGTTTTTCATCGTTCTGGACCCTTTTCTTCAACTTGCTTTCTCATCCGAGAACCTGAGGAGCCCCGGGGGACAGCGGACGAGAATCGTCCAGGGAGCCACCAGAGGAGCTTCACCTAGCCCTTCGGGGCCCCCCCCCAGAAAGGGGAAGCTACGCCTGAGGAAAAGGACACTAAGTTCATCAGCTGTTTGTTCAGGTTTTCTGACCCCTTTTCCCCTTTCCCTTTCCACTGTGTGGTCTGTTAATTAAACAGTTCTTTCCACTTTAGGCTAAGATATTCTGTGTTGTGGGGGGAGGGGTGCCAGAAACCTCTGCGGTGGGGGAGGCACCTGCTCGGAGTGTTTTCCACCTAGCATATTTGTCTCTAATCCAAGACACAGACTTACAGCAATATTGTGACTTCTGAGGTACTCATCTTGTCAGAGCATCCACCAAAAATACAAAAATTGTCCTCCAACACTCTTTGGATAATGGAGTCTGTCACGTCACTAAATAGAAAACTGGAGAGAGGTGACAGGGCTGGGGACATCAAGCCACCCAGAGCCTGAGCAGCGGACACGTAAAAGATGAAACGCTTCAGTAATGGAGGGGCACTCTGGAACCACTGCATAATGAGTCCTGACGGAACAAAAGAAATCTTTCTATTTCCATACAATTAGGTTGCTGCAGCCTGGAATTGATTATACAGACCTGATCAGCAACGTTACTCAGCCTGGAAACTGTGCAATCCACAGAATAACATTTTGTGAATACGGTCTGTGTCAAGGCTTGTGATTAATATTCTGTTAGGGACTGACTTGATTATTCCAATTATAAGAATTAACTTACAATGGACTTTGAAAAAATGTAACCATGTGGGAAATCCTTTGCAGTGCCACAGTAACTCTCATTCTTAACACATTCAATATATGACACTGGTGTGTTTAAAACCAGATTATTTATGCTCATGTACATTAGAAGAAAAGAGGCATTCTGCAAAAGCAGAGATGACAGACCAGAGAAAGCCGTTCTATGACACACAAAGTTTAAAAGCATTTGTCCTTGAATGCAACAGGGGACGGTGATGCTCTAAGTTGAATGGAGATATGTGCGAATGCCCACATCAATGAAAAAGGTTTGTACACTGTTAAACACTGTCCTTGGAGATAAGCTAATTAGCAAACTAGAGAGTTTTAAAACTCTCAAGTGAAATCTTTGAACTGAAAAAAAAGTTATCTACTAATGAAGTCCCCTGTGGGTTATAGTCTAGATTTGGCAGCATACATACTGCTATAGCTGAATTTCAACTAGGCTGATACACAGAACTTCAGCAAGAGAAGTTGCATTTAAGGACAGAAAAAATGATAGGTACATATATAAACTACCCAGTGACCAATATCTCTCTTCACAATTATTAGTGCTTAAGCTGTAAGGTGAAGAAAAGAAATCTAAACATCTTCTCTCTGAAAGGGAAGTGGCAAGTGAGATGCACATTTATGGATGATTGGTATCAAGCAATATCTGAGAGGTCTCTCACCCATATAGAATGTAACAGAATTTACTGTTATGAAAGTCATATAAGTATATATTTTAAGTATATTGCACAGAAACTGATGTGACCTCTCCTTTTTGGGCTTAATGGTTTCTCTAAAAAGGCTTCTTTTTGTGTGCTGTTTAGCATGAAGTATTCAGGTTTACAAATATACTTGAATTAGAATCTTGAATCTAATAAAAAATGCAAGCAGACTAAATATCCAATGTGGAGTTCCATAAAGATTTAATAATTGTACTGCTCTCGACAATAAGAGAAAGTTTGTACCTGAAACAGTGTTACTTATTCCTTTTTAGGAATACATGATTTATCACAGTGCAACCAAGAAGCTGGCCAGATGAGCCTCATTATTTAATAAATATAATATTTTCTTATGTTTAATGATTCCTTCTCTCTCCTTGACTACACATTCTAGAAAATACACAGAAGTGGTTTTTTGGAACAATCAAAAAAAATCAGGCTCTGAAGTTATCAGCTTCCTAAAACTGTCACAAGTTAAAAACACAGAGATACAGAAAACAGAGATCTGGATTGAAAACAGAAGAAATTGTTTCTTATTCTTCAGCATCGGGGCTTAAAAAACTGCCATCAAAAAGGCCAGGGCAGTCAGAAGGAAGGGAAAAGGCATGAAGAAGGCAACCCCCAAAAAAGTGGCTCTGATAAACAGCAGGATTATTTACACCCAGGCATACATAGGAGGAGAGAGTTACATTCCTCCTCTCTTAGCTACAAAGAGTTTTCCAAGCACACATACTTTTGTCTTACAGGTTGAATGCTGACACCTCTTTGACCAGCGGCTTTGTAGCAGAAGAGGGAAGGAAGACCTCCCAAGCCACCTTAGAGAGAGTGTTGCTGAGCTGTAACAGAAAATTTAACAGCAAGGAAGATCTGGCTTTCACATTCTGTGACTAATTTTATTCTTTTCATTATTGCTTAATTTCATTGTTTGTGTGGGATCTACTGGATCCCTGTAAGTCTACGTAATGTCATAGGTTTCATCTGAGAATACTCAAAGAGCTGCCTGATGTCAGTTTGAGGCCTCTCTCAGTGACTTTGGAGTGGTCTTGGGAATCTGGAGATGTCCCAGTTCACTGGAATCTGGCAAATGTTGTCCCAGTTTTCAAGAAAGATGACCCTGGAAACTACAGACCCAAGAGTCTTACTTCATTTCATGGTGAAATTTTGGAGATTATTCTGGGAGTTATTGAAAAACACCTGAAGGACAGCACAGTCATCAGTCACACCAAGCATGGCTTATGAGGTGAAAGTTCTCCTTGTCAAACTTAGTTTCCCTAATTTCACCATTTGTCATCTCAGAAACGCTTGGGAAGTTGGGACGGAAGCTTTTGATTCTGCCTCCCCTTCTGGACAAAATATCCAGCATTCAGCTGGATAAATACACCGTGTGATGGGTAAGCAACTGGCTCATGGGTCGGGCACAAAGGGTTACAGTGATGGGGTGACGTCAGACTGGTGACCTGTCACTGGTGGGGCTCCAGAGGGCTCCATTCTAGGGCATGTACTCTTCAATGGCTTCATAAATTACTTGGACACAGGACTCAAGGGTATACCAAGTAAGTTTTTCTACAATACTGAATTGGGATGAGCTGCTGGCTCCCACAAAGGCAGAAAGACCCTGCAGAGAGACCTGGAGGAATCAGGGAGATAGGCAATCACAAACTGCACGAAGTTCAACAAGGGAAAGTTGAAGCCTGATTCTGCCCCTGGGATGGGGCAAGTCTCGGTGTATGGACAGACTTGGGAACAAGAGGCTGGAGATCAGCCCCATGAAAAGGGACCTGGGGGTCCTGGTCGATGGCAAGTTGGACATGAGCCAGCAGTGCCCTGGCAGCCAGGAGGGTCAGCTGTATCCTGGGGGGCATCAGGCACAGCATTGCCAGACAGGCAAGGGAGGGGATTGTCCTGCTCTGCTCTGCACTGCAAGTGAGGGAGCCTTCTAACTCTGTATATTCTGTGATTCTATTCCTCATTTAAATCAAGCTTGGAGTTTCTGGCTTGCCTCAGTTTTGGTAGCAACACACTATTTTTTTGAACTAAGTTTAACTTGCCTTGCTGACATATCTATTCTTTTATTTGCCAGATGGGACTAGCTTCAAAGGTGCATTTCTGTTTATTCCATACGCATCTTTCAGCAGTTTTGCTGATATTTAGTGACTACTTTAATCTAAGGGATGCAGAAAGCACATTTTTGATTGTATTAAAGTTAGTTGGGAAGAGATAAAAGTGGCTGACATTAACTTCCCACAAAACAGAAGTAAACTATTAAAAAATGCATATTGCCAACATAAAAGTAGGGATGTCAGAGGCACACTATAAATGTCCTCATCCACAGAGAAAAGTACAAGTTAAAGATGGACAATTTGAACCTCCTATGGCTTGGTTAATTGTTCTTGTGATGTCTTTGGAGACCATAAGGCTCATTCTTATCCATCTTTTCTGTGAGAGAATCATGCTTAACACATCTCAGAGAGCCTCAGATTTTATATTATTTGTTTACTACACACTTGCTTAGAACAGACGCTTTTTCTAGAGGGCTTCTGAATTATTTGCTGCCTAGAGTGGTTGTAACTGACCCCATTGTTTCTTCCCAGGACATTTGAAAAAAGAATCTACTGGTTTTTTGCTGCAAAATGTAGCTGCAAAAATGCTACCCTGTATTCAGAAAATGCACAGTGGTGTTGGAGAGCTACCCAGGGATCACTTGCTTGTATTAATGCAAGAAAAAAAAAAGGGGGAAACTGAGTTGTGTGTATGCAAAAAGAGGCTGCAAACCTTATCTGCTGTGCTGTGCTAGAGAGAAAAACTTGACCCCAAAGTAGATAAACTGAAAGGATCTCTTTATTCCTCACAGACTTGTTATAAATTATTTCAGGACTGTTATTTCCCATATAAAGCAGTGTAAAGAGAAAACTGTCGGGTTGCAAATGCCTGAAGGCAGGGAAAGAAGAGGTGAGGCAGTCAGACATCTTTTATGTTCTTTTCCTACATTTAAAAAAAAAAAAGTAAGGGTGACTGTGTTGTTCAGAACAAAGTCAACTTCATCCAGGATCCTGTCTGCCAGTGGACAATAACAGATGTGTCAGAAACAAGAGGGCAATAAACATAGTACTCTCAGCTCCCAGAAAGCTATGGCTTAAGGTCTCAGTAAGACACTGTTTACATCTTTGAGTTTAATAACTTGTGATGGATTTTTTATTATTACTCCATGAATTTATTCATGACTTTTAACTTGGTTTAGTAAGGGTTTTCTTTGGTTGTTGTAAAGTTGCTGCCATTTGATTCTTTTACAGGGAAAAAGAAGAGTGAACACAAATTCTCAAGTGCATCCTGGATCCATTCAGCTTCATATTGATGACTTTTATGTAATCTCCATTCTTTTTTCGTGTGTTGCCTGCCATTCCACAGCTGGCCACCAAGCTGACAGTCAATGGACCTAACCATGGTGACACCAGGATTGATTTTCTGAAGAGTAATAGCTATTTTTGAAACAATACTAATTCTTCTAAGTAAGGTTATTTCTCTCTCAAGCTCACTAATAGTGATATATCATGCCCTGTGAACAGTACCCTGAGCAAAGAAATATTACAAAGCAAATTATCATTGTAAGTCTAATTTTTTAGGGAAGGCCATAAAATATATTGATGAGTGGCTGGAAATACACACCTACTGTATATTCATGCATTTAGACTGCATTTTGGATAGCTTGCACTCCTGGAAAAGACCAGGTGTTTGAAAAGCAATCATGTACACAAACAAAGCTCTTCATAGCACCGACAGAAAACCTGAGGAGCAGAGTGAGAAAATCTGAGTTGCAAGAATTCCTGAACTAGACAGACAGTGAAGTAAGATAGCAAAAGGGACACAAAAGCCTTTCTAGATCAGTTATGCATTCAAGATTTGAGTGCCAAATAAACTCATGAATTAATGTAGAGAACTCAGGCGCAATGTCTCCATAGTGATTAGCAAACAAGCAATACATTTTGTCCTTCCTGGTCTCTGGCACCTCACACCCATCCTCAACTGGATGTTTTTACAAAGCTCAATGTCTGTTTTAAAAAACACAAGTGCTTATTTTTTTAAAACATTCTCATACTGGGAATGTCAAAAGCATATATCTACAGAATGTCCAGGCCTCATCTTATTTTGAACTTTTGCACAACACTAATGAGATTACATCTAGACTAAAGGGAATTCTGGACTATGCTGTTGTGTTTTTCATCTCCTGCCAAAGCCTTGTTCAAAATTCACAGCTCATTTGTACCTTTTGGCTACTTAATAAACAAAGCTTTGTATTATCACTATTATCACCTAATTAAAATATATCTCATTTCAGAACTTTATTGCATAACATAAAGCTTCAGCTGCAAATGTCTACAAAAGTTATTGTGCAGACTTGAGCTAATTGCAACTCTGAAACCATAGTTCTGCTATTAACTGACAGAAGACAAGCTACATATAAGTGATATCAATTACTCCTCCTTAAAAAATTCTAGAGAAAGATCTTGTAAGTTTTAAGCTCAGTTTTACAGAAAACATACTTCAGCCTACATCTTTACAGCTATAACAGTGTTATTTCTGCTTTTAACACCTCATGATACCTCAAAGGGTTTCTTGTGCAATTGGAGGTGCTTTCTTTCATTTGAGACTACTTTATGATTATTTGTGTCAGAAGAATTTGACATCTGTCACACTTTAAAACCAACCCCAGTGAAAGCTTTTCTAAATTGTATTGTCACAAAACCTACTGGCATGAGGCAAACTTTGTGTTCTGCAGGCATATCTACCCACAATCTGCCTATGCTGTGAGGGCAGAAGAATAATTTCTGTGGTATGTTGAACATGCTTATAAATTGCAGTGGGCGTGTTAAAAGTCACAGCATAACAAAGACAAATGATACCTACCAATACTCCACAATACACATAATATATATGCCTGCCTTTCTGTCAGAATCTCCGGGAGGAGGAAGAGGGAAGGGAGCCAGCTGGTGACCACCAGCTGTTAATTGTGTGGGAAGACACAAAGAGGGTGGTGGAAGGAGCAGGCCCTTTCCTGTCATAGGTGATGCCCAAACCACCCTGGGAGGAGGGAACCTGGAAAAAGATGGGACCACCTAACCTATGCTTCATCTGAACAGTGCTGATTTTCACTGTCGTGTAGCTCACTAAGGCTTGGACTGCTTCCATCAATGTCACGAGGATAAATTCACAGCTAGGAAATGTCACAGCGTAAGTGTCTCTTTTAAAGAAGGGCAGCTGGGTGCCACAGCACAATGTCAATGCAGTGCTCCTAGCCACACATTGGAATGACAGGACAGCCCCATACTGAACCAAAATCACTGTAATTGAGATGGATCTTCACCATGAAGGGTGCAGACTGGGGCAATTACACATTAGCAAGAACAAGGGACCAGATCTACAGTCACAACAACTCTCAGCAGTAAACGTGTACAATTCCAGGTTGCCCTGCTGCCACTGGTACCCCCTCCCATCACAACTAGGGTGCCCAGGTGCCTTCAGGAGGGAACCGGGATCTTGATAATGGGACAGCTACCCTTTGGTTTTGAAAAGGATGGCAGGATCTCAACACAGTCACAGCTTAGAGAGAGACGCCTTCTTCCCTGTCAGCCAAGATCACTGAGATGGCATATTTAATCTGAATGCAAATTAACATCACAAAGGAAAAATAAAAAGCAGCATTGGGAGACAGAACAGAAGTACAGTTTATACCCAATGCTCTCCCTGCCCACCATTCTCCTGTGGGCAAGTCTTTGTTTTCATACAATCTTAGGATTGTCTGAGTTGCAGGCAGCCCTGTCCACTCCACCTGCTCCCCTTTCTGCCCTCCCCAGAAGATCCATGCATGCTACTCTCCTCAGAAAAGCCTCCAGACCCAGCTACAGCTGCTACCAAAGCCCGTGCAGTGCTCCCCCAAGCAAGGTGCCCAGGCAGGGGCAGCCACCCTCCCACTGCAGACACTCCTTCCCAAACAGCCCCCCCAAAGGGGCAGCTGTGCACAGCAGCCAAATGCCAGCACTGCCCCTCACAAAAAGTGACAGAGGAATGTAACAGAATCAGGAGGAGAGCGAAGAGGAACAATCAGGATCATCTAAGAGGTGCCATGAACCACGAGAAATATGATGGATGTATATAAACAATGAGTGCAATAGAGAAAGGTCCTTCGTCTTCTTCGCTGTTAAGAATTAAAGGGCAGTGAATGGCAATAAGAATGATGGATTCACAACAGGCAGAGATGGTTCTTCAGACTTGTAGTTCAGCTGTGTTGTGGGTACAGTAAAGATTACTTGGATTTTAAGAGGGATAGAAAAAAATTCTTGGTAAAAAAGCCTATTTAACAGCACTGAATATAAGGCACTACTTCTGACTCAGGAGCTTCAAAAACCACTGATCAGTGGTTGCTTAGAGAATATTTGGATAAAATATTATGCTTTCGCATGTCTTGTACTGTTCCCTACATTTCAGTGGCAGGATCATTGGTGACCATCAGGGAAAGGAAATACAGGTAGACTGAGTAAAACCTTAGTTTTTTCATTTAATGAAAAATGAATTTTTGTTTATCTAACATAAATTGTATTTTAAACTGTTATATAAGAAGCCCCAGACGCACTGGATAACTGCAAATAGGAGGGCATCACGTATCCCTGTTCAGAGGGCAGCACCATAGCTCTCTCATAGAAGTAAGAATTGACACTAGTAAGCTCCTTTTAATTAAAAAAATAGAGATCTATTCTTTTCCACCACAGGCAATCACAGTGGTTCAGAATGAGCCTGAATCTTTCTTGGATTTTTGTTAAATAACCATGGAGGGATATGGAGGAAATCAAAAACTTGATTCTAAGGTGACTGTCAGAGCAGAAAAAGAGGGAAGAATTCTATAACTATTTAACTAATATTATGCAAGGGGAAGGAAGGAAGCAGGACAATATGACACTTTTATGGTGTTTGGGAAACTTAAACTGAAAACTCTGTATCATGACAATAAGCAAAAAAGCAATTTAAGGGACCAAGAATAGAAAAGTAGAGGAAATAAAAAAGTATTGGTCTTGAGAGTGTCTTTGTCTCTCTGTTGGGAGATTAGAACTGATTGTATTATGAACCTTTATTTATTTGTGAGTTTAATTTTCCTTGTAATAAAATGCACAAAGATGCAGAAATCTTTACATCAGAGAAGTAAGGACAACAATACCTGAGCACCACAGCATTAACAGTGCCAGCAGAACAACTCTCTTCACACACAGGAGACTTTTGATCTCAAGAGTCATTTTAATTTTGACAATATCTAAGGGATTTTTCTGTTGTATTTACATCAATCTTTGATAAAATAAAATCCTTATTGGGCTATTCCCTTCCTTTTTTCTTATTGGACTTAAATTATTCCCTTTCCCTTTTTCCTTTTGCCTTCTTGCATTATTGATGATGATTTTCTCTCTACCCCTCTCTCAGATTATACCTTAATAAGTAAGGAATGTCTTAACAAACAGCTTCAGGTTGTTAAATTTCTACATTCTTCCAATCACTTCAGGGATTTCATTCCTAGATTGTAGTCTGGTCTGTTTACAAGTCCTTTTCTGGCCAAAAAGGCCATAATTATTTCTCAGAGGAAGAGGTATAGCAGCTTGCCCCACTGTTTTCTAAGCAAAGAATTTGGAGATAAAGATATAACACCTGAAATACTGAAGTACTTAAACAAATTCTTCTGGAATTTCAGAAGCACAATGCATTTTATTCCAAGATTGCCTATGTCAATTCATAAGAGGGAGGATTTTTTGGTTTGTGTTTTTTTTGGTTTTTGTTTTTTGGGGTTTTTTTGTCTTTTCTTTTTTTGTTTGTTTGGTTTTGTTTTGGTTTTTATGGCTTAGTATTATATCAGTTCCTAATTTTTTTATATTTAACTTGGAAACTTCTCACAAGGTTCCTATGAAGGCCATCTATTTGTTTTGTTGGGGGGGAAGTATTTTTATTTCCTCGTGTATACACTTCGACTCTGTGATTTCAGATACTATACTGCCTCTGAATGCCTGTTCTTTAAACATGTTCCTGACCATTATTTGTACATTTATTTTCCTGTTTATCCTGTTTATTAATTTTGTTTTACTTTGGTTTCACTTCTGGAGTTTTCTGCAACTTATTATGAGTATTTATAAAGGCTTAACGCTGGAAAATATGCATGATTACTGGATTATGCAAACAGAAAAACAAGCAGTGCACTCAAATTCCTTGCCTAATTGCTATTATGAAGGAACCAGACAAAGTTTTCAAGTGCTGCTCACCACTTCATCACCTTGACAATTGCTGTGCTAGCTTCATTAAAGAGGAGACAAATCAAAAATATTAAAAGTTATGGCAGCACTTTGACAAAATAGGCAGCTTTAGCTGTTGTTGCATTTACCAGGGATTTCAGCAGTGTAATATCACAGCATCCTGCAACACCAGCACTATCTCAGAAGCAGCAGCCTGTAGCCCCTTCCCTCAGCCCATATAAAATTGCAGACTAAAGGCTCTTTGGATATTTTATTATAGGGAGCAGTAAATAAAGGTAATTAAAAGAAATGTCTTCTTCACATTACCCAGTCTTTTAGGAACAAAAAGGCCTAAAACTGTCATACAATAAGAGTCATGAGTTTTGCAATTCTTAATTTTAAAATATGTATGATGTTTCTGTCAAAACGTGTCCTTCTACAACCTAAATTATTGTTGTGAGCCAAAAAACATGATGTTTAACTCGTGGAAAGAAACCAAATGGAAAATTTAGACATCCTTTTAGCAGTAAATAACATTAAAAGAAGTGTCATAGAGCACATTTCAACAATCAGCCACAGGCTAAATAAGTAGGAAACAAAGTGCAATGAAGCAATCCAGTGGATTGATTCATGAGGTTTGCATACCAGCAAAGCTTGGTTTGAACCCTGTCTGGAGTTAGAAGTAAAAATAAAAGTAACCACCTCATCTTTAGCCTTCCTGCAACACCAAAAAACGTCAGCTATGTTCCCATATGGAGAAAGCAGCAAAGATTGTAGGCGGCTATATTAAGATGACAGCAAGAAACTGAGGTAGCAGGATTTCTCTGTGCAAGGGAAACAATGGGAGGTTAAAACAGCAATTTTCACGGAAACAGAGACGCACACAGCTGGTAACAACAGGAAAAGGCAATCCCTCTCTTTGTGGCATTGAGACAGTGCTCCCACCATTTTGTAATACCTCCAGAACAAGGGGTACTTTCCTGAGAAGATTGCTGTACCCAATGGAGTCAAACTGGGTACATTCATACTTTTTTTTTCTCACCACCTGCCTGGATGCAGCAGTTTATTTAATCAAATATATATTTCAACAAGCATAGCATTTACAATAAAAACATTTTTTAAATCTGCTGAGACACAGTTTTGTTAATTCTGACTGAAGATGCAACTCCATCTCATACATAAAAACAGAGTTTCTGACCATGTAGAACAGGAGACAGTTGTCTCAGAGGATAGCAAATGCAGCATATCTATGATTTTATTATGTAACTACTTTAGTAGCATATCTTGCATTACTTCTTGCGTCACTTAAGTATTTTTGTTCTGCATGGCACGCAAAGAAATCTCTGTTAAAAGCAGTTTACAGACTTAATGATTACCATCTCAGCTTTTTTCACAATCTTCTGATCATGTCACAAGTTCTATTGACTTTTAATTAATAACTTGATAGGAATTGACTATAATTTCCTTACATTACAAGCAAACACCATTCATATGCTAAAGTCACTGAACAGTATGGAGTAAAGCAGTTACCACCAATCCACCAAGCACTCAGAGAGCGTGGCGTCTGTTCAGAACTTGCTCTTCAGCAGTCTCACAGTGTTTCCAAACTTTTCTCACAGTGAATTCAGAAGAAGTTTCAACTGACACAAATCACAGAATCACTTAGATTCAAAAATACCTCTAAGTTTATGGAGTCCAGCAATTAACACTGTTATCCTTAAACCATGTTCCTAAGTGCCACATCTACATCCAGCTTTACTGCAAAATAATAAGCACTCTTGTCCTCACAAGAAGTTCTTGTTTCTCTTTCTCCCCTGGGTTATACATCAAATCAATCACTCAAATAGTCAAATCCAACCTACTGAGGTAAGTTAAGACCAGAATATTCTGGCTTAAATTGCTTGAGAAGCAATGGCATAATGCACAATTCTGGGCATGAAAGAAAGTTTGTGTTTCTTCTGGTGCTTCCAGTGAACAGCAAGAATTCAAAACTCTGGGAGAAGCAAAAAGTTATTTGAAGAAAAAGCCTAGGAAAGTGGCCAGTGACAGTCACTTCTGAGGGCACTGGTCATTTTCAGAGCTCACTCTGGCTGTACAAGTTGTGTTTGTTAATTTTATGATGCCTTAGAAATAGTGAAATGTAGGACTACCGTGCACAAACGTCCATACATAGCAGTTTTCAATATGTTGTGTTTGGTTGCCAAAGCTACTCATGCAAAGCAGTTACCTCTGGAAAATGATGTTTGCCTGCAAAGTGCCTGAGAATCGCCCAATCTATAGATACAAATAGACACAATTACAGATTCAGTAGAGCAATAACTGTGTACGTTCACCTCCAGCAATCAGCATTGTTGCATCAATAACTGGTTTCTCCCTTCACAAGGATTTCCATTGCATTTTCTGCTTTATTTCTTAAAGCTCTAACAGCAGAAACACCTTTTCCTCTACGTTACTTCTCTAATTTTGGTTCTTATGTGCAACAAGAGTTACAAAAATTTATGAGAGGAGTGGTAATAGGGGAGCCTGATTATAGTTAAGAAATAATTGACAACATTTCAGAAAGTTTGACTCTGCGGTTTTACTTCAACTGACAAATTAGTCATGTTGATTCAATCACATCCCATAGGAGTCTAAATTGTGCTCAGATTATTTTTTTTTAACAGGAACCTTTCTTTGCCTTAATTAGGGCAGCAATGAAGGCCTCTTTGTATTACTAGAGTTAGACACGTTCACCTCAAGACCAATAAAAAGAGAAGATACATTTGAGAACTTTAGTCCTTCTGAAGCAGCATTGTCTCACAGCCCTTTTTAGCTATTGGACTTAAATGGGGAGTGCTTATCACCTCACAGAAACTGAAAACATGCAGGAAGCAAGCAATATTGGTTTGGACAGAGAGAGTTTAAAAAAATCCACTTTCCAAAGAGATGGGGGAATGTACCTTCATTATACAGTTTCCTTCACTCTGGGAAGAAAATGTTTGAGTGAGACAGAGCTGGAAATAGAAACAAACATTTTTATTTAAAAATGCTTGCAACACTCAAAAAGAATATCACAGCTAAATCCCTGCTGCCTGCAGCAAGAATCAAGTGAAAAGCCAGCTTGCTCCTGCCAATTAAAATTTGTGGTTTTCTTCTGTAACCCTAACAAAGTAACTCACATTGATGTTTTATAGTGTTTTGCTGTCTCTGGGTCTCAAAGGAAAAGGAGGCTAAACACCTCACATTTACTTGGTACAACATTTATTACAACTGTTCTTCATGTTTTAAATTACCTGAGCTCCTTAAGAGCATTTTAAAAGGGAAGAGACCAAATGATGATACTGGACAAAATCCCGAGACAACAATTTAAAAGGTGTGTTAAATGTACCTGAAATAATTTCTTGGATGCATTGCCTAAGAAAGATATATTAATTCCAGAACATTCCTCCAGGAGGTTGCCGAGATCTTGTATGGGGAGGAACATATGTTCCTTTGGTGTCTTTTTAATGCAAGAAAGTACTACATGACCAGCCACATCCTACGGTTTTCCTACATATGCACTGTAAGGGACTGAGAATACCAGGAATCTTCCTCCTTTTGCTTCTGAGATTCCTCTGCTACTTGTGTCTGTATGACCCCTCTCTCCAACTGAAAACGAAAAGAAAACAGAAAAATAGTACAGCACCACTGAACAACCCCGGTTATAAGACTCACACTTCTGCAGAGCTCTTTAAATGTTTTGAGGCATCTTGAAAATGTGTAACTCAAAAAAAAATCAGTTAGAAGAAAAACAGCATCCAGATAAACCAGACAGCCAAGAATAGCCAGTTGAACAACATGATGACATTTTCTGTAAAGAGAATGAAGGAGCAGCAATATGCTTTTTTACAACTCTTGGTAGTACATTCAATTATACTAGTTAGATCTGTAAAAAACACAAATACCAATTTTGTATGTATTAGGAAAAATAATATTCAGAACAGAACCTCACCTCCATTTAGCTCTAAATGACTAGCAGCAGACCCTAGGATATGCATAAGAATCAATGCATTATTTAAATTGATTTTTTTTCCTATAAAGGTTTTGAAAGTAAGCTCAAACTACATCACCAGCATAAATTTCACTTTCATTACATCTTTCTTAAAATGTGACAAAGCACTTCTTGCAGACACATTAATAATGTCTATTCCCAGGCCAACAGCATTTATTCATTTATAGCACAAATTACAATCTGTCCAGGTCTCTCTCCTCCATATTGGCTGAGTTCCATAGACAGCCTTCTAGTATGGTAAAGAAAAATGGTCAATTTTTCACTTATGGATAACAAAAAAACTTCTTAATGAACAAAATGAAGTATAGCAATGAAAGGAAACACCTAGCAAATTCAACATTTTAATTGACATTATACTGAATTCACAAATTTTGATATCACAGAATTCAAGCAAAAGAGTCTATATCTTTGAGATCAGTAGCTTCTGGGTTTGTGCCAGCATGCAATCAGAATTCTCATTTACTTCTATCACTTGATTAAAAAATAAAGGTATGAATTCTAGCATTTAATAATTTTCTTCTGATTACTCATAAATCTTTATATTATTCATTCCTAATCAGCTTCAGGAGTTGGAACATTTTCTGCACAATTGTCTCTCTTACTTCAATAAAAAAGAATCAATACGTGTTTCCATTCTCTTTCTTCTATTTGCTGCTCCAGTTAGTCTGCCCCATCATCTGTTTTTATTAAGCTTTGCTTTATTTCTGAGATTGAATTCACAAGCTTAGCAAATGATGAGATTGCGTCTTGTTTCAGTTCCTTAATTTCCCTCCTAAATTATCTGGCAGACTGCTGGGGTTCTGGAGTGGTCCAACTGTCTCTTTTTCCTGGCTGTTATTTGGTTGTTCATTCTTCTATTTCTTTGAATTAAAAAGTAAAAGTTTTCTCACTAATCATATTGGTTTATTATTTATATTGATGCCTCAGCTTTTTTCTGATGATTGCCTCCTTTCAACAAAAAGCGGGGCCTGATTTTAAAGGCTTATACACAGGTCAGACACTTACATGTCTTCGGTCCTTGAAGTTTTACTGTATATATTCAGTGCTGCATCAAGTCCCTGGTCTGTCTGCAGACAGGAATACAATTCTCTGTCCTCCTGATCCCCCTTTATATCTCAGCAATTGAAGGTCACAATTTTGCGACGTGCCACTGTGTTACCCCAAAGGTATATTTGAGCTCTGACATCTGAAACAGACTTTGTTCAGATCCCACTGCACCACAGCTCTGCTACTGTTTGGTGTAAGATCACAACTGCACAGTCCCAAGGTGTGGAGAAGGTGTAGGAAATATTACAGGCTTAAACACAAAGCTCAGTCATGGATCTCCTACCCTGTCCCTCAGACATCAGCAGAGAATCATTTTCAAGGCAGCTGGAGAGTTTGCATGCTCCTCCCATACTGTCAAAGAGCTTCTCAGGTCTGCTGATGTCTAAGCAGTATTTGTCCTCTTCTGGGGGAGGAAGGTAGGAGACCACCAAAAACATTACCTGCAGGCTTATCCATTCACCCAAGCAAAAAAGTCTGCATGAAAAGCTGAATTTGCAGCCATCTGTGCCTATCATCTGCTCCAGTTACAAACAAATGGGAGGAAGAATCCCTAGAATTGCCTAAACATTAACATATAGACTAGAAGCCGGTGTAAAGGGTGAATAACAAAATCCACAAGTTTTCTTAGCCAAGCTGTTCAACAAGAGAGAAAGGGAAGAAAGTCATCAGCTCTTACTTTGAAAAGTCATAGAATAATCTACCAGATTTATTTTTCAATTATCATAATTGTTGCTTGCCATTTTTCTCTCTTACTATGCTTTTCAGAGTTATGAAATTATTGGGCCAAATTACTTTAGTCAGAAATGGCTTGTGGTACCTTTATCAATCTGTGCTTCCTTTCCTTCATTCTTCTATTTATTCACTCAAATTTCTCCCTGAAATCAAGTCAATAAATCTTGCCTCATATCTAATATTCTGTGTAATTTTAATCACTTCTTTTAAAGCTGCTTCCTAATCTGTGTCCATTTTCTATGTAAGGGGATTTTCCTGATCCGTGCTCATTTTGCATGCAGAGGGTTTGCAAGATATCAATACAGAAAAAAAATAGTTACTTAGAACAGTGTTTCAGAGGTGGCTGAATGGCTGCTGGGCCTAGGTTTCCCAGCCTAAAGGGTAAAAAGTCCACCCAATTTTTTTTTGTTGTTGTAGTTTTTTGGGGGGTTTTTTTGTTTCGTTTTTTAATGTGGTGCATGAAAAAAAATCCCCATAAAAGAAAGGTAGAAAGAGGAGAGGATTTTCCCAGAATGTGGTTCACATGTATTTCAACCTACAGAAGCAGCAGACAGACCCATGTCTCTGAACACAAGCAAGGTCTCCCCATGAACTGTTCACTAGAACACCAGGAGATATAACCTACAATGTAAGCAAAACATTTGTAACATAAAGATCCCATTTTCCATTTAAGCTTGCTTATTTTACTTGCTCCAACTTCAAATCTGTCTGCAGTTTATATTCGTCTTTTAAAGTGGTACAAACACGCTTTTTGGGTTCCATCATTTTCCCTTGCCCACAGTGGGGTACCTGGCATTCTTCCATCATATCAGAGTGGAGTCTTTTCCTTTCTTCCAGCTCTTCTCATCGTGCCCAGACTCTTGCCTGCCTCTTCAAATGCTCAAACAATTGCCACATCAGGGAATGAAAACTAAATTTCTGACTAATAGGTACTGTAATTTTTGCTAATGTGTAATTATCTCATGGCAGGAAGCCTTATTTACTTATTATACTAACAGGTATAAAGTTACAGGAAAGCAAAACCCTGACAAGGGGAAAACCTGAAATGCTGTCTTCTGCAAAAAGGATTTGGAGGGCAGGAGAAGGAGTTATTTAGCCTCAGAGGTATTTAGCCTCTGGAGTTATTTGTCCTTGGCTATCTCAAGAGACTAGGAGAATATTCTTGTCCTTTGATCACGGGCTTATTTAGTCATCCATGATAAATTTCTGACTTTCCTTATAGTCCCTAATTTCTGATCATCAGATGTTCCTGTTTCTTTGAAGTCAGTCCAGATACTTCCTTCTGGTATCTCCCGCCATGAGGATCCTCCTGGTAAACCTGAAATCCTTATATTAGCTAAAGGTAAACCCCAACCTATGACCAGAACAGATCTCATACAGAAAGTGTATTTAGAGCATCCCTAAGGCAAGCTGCTTAGAATTCACTCAGAGATACTGTCCAAAGAAAAGGAGGTTTATGTTATCTTTCTAACGTTAGTTTAGTGTTTAAAACACCTACCAAACAAATGGGATATATAATCCCACAGCAACACTTCACAGATGAGAAGGATACTGAAGAAAGAGAGATTGAAAAAACCATTGAGGGGCCAGGAATACAAAAAATACAGGACCAGATAATGAATAATTGAAATGAAATATAAATCTGCTCTAGGATTTACAAGTTGAAGATAACAGCCCAGGTGTCATGGCTCTCTTCCAGAATACTTCTCAATTTTATCCAGTGCATAAGCAATTTAAAATGCATAAACTTTCCTAAGAAGGCAGATGAAAAGGTGCTAAACATAGAATCACCCTCATAACTTCTACAGCATTTGATAATGAAGGAAGCAGTAAAATTAACAGTTCTAAATGTGCATCCATTCTTAATTCAGAAGACTTTCTCCTTCTAAGAAGGGATAAACAGCCAATGTATTTATTTTACTGAGAAAAATTCTTTAATAAAGTAAACCAAGTACAGAAGACAAAAGGTGGATACTACTGAAACAAACATTATTTTTTAGAAAATTTCTATAACCAAATTTAAGAAAATTCTTCTAAAATATGACAATAAGAAAATATGCAAACTAAACCATTTTTATAAATTCTTAGGCATGAACTTCAGCAATTACAAATCCTTACTGGAATGCTTAATTTTATAATATTTCAAGTGGAATGAAAGAAAAAAGGAATGCAAATGTCTTTTCAGTTCCCTGGGTTTATTCCTGTATCTTCAACTTGATAAATAAATTAATAAACATTTGATGCATAAGTTATTCTTTATTGGGTCAACAAAGAGAATGGAAATGTCTGCAAAGAGTGATGTAAACTGTTACTACAACAGTGACAGAAAACATTATATTAAATGGATTCAATGGGTGGGACCAACTTGAGACAGCCCTCTGGGGAACAAAATAGGCTCCTGCATTCATAGTTGAAACATTAGGAAAATAATCTGAGGCTACTTGACATGCGCAGCGGCAGCAAAGCTGTGACACTCCAAGGTATACTGCACCTCTCCCTTATGCCATGTGCTCTTTTCCATGAACCAAAATTCTACTTGCAGCACTGAAACTTCTCGCAAACAAAACTAAAACAAATACATGCGGCCCACAGACCTCATCACAGAAAAGAGTTTTGCTTCACACTTGGAAAAAACAAAAAAAAGGATTTACCTACTGTGTACAAGAGAGAAAGCATCTTTGTTATTTCCGCCAGTTGAGTTCTAAATGCACCTTTTAAATTGCTAAGGAATATGCGTGTTTTGAATTGCTAAGGACAACATTTCTGGATTCTAGCAATAGTGAGCTGCTAGTTAGAAGCCGGGATAATTAATTTAAAAGACATAGAAGTATATTACTAACAGACAAAGTAAACAATAGGTCACAAAACCTGTAAGAAAAATATATGCAAATTTTTCAAGTCTAAGAAGTGTGCTAGAAAGACATGCAATTCTCACATTTCATAATACCCAGGTCATACCAAAGATAAATAATGAAATCTAAAACAGGACATTTTTGAAATAATTTACATAGTACTCCCATGATAAGTGAAGATCAAGTGGAATAATTAATCATCCTTTCTGAGCCAAAAGAGATAGCCACAAAGACATGCAGGAATAACGAACAACTAAGCCTAGCTGGTTTTATTGGGAAATTACTTAGAGAAAATGTTGCCTTTAGTCACAGAAAAACATGAATAATAATGAGAACTAAAACACGATAAATAATCACTCTCACAGGCATGAAGGAAGACTCTGATATTACTAAATGTTATAGGGGGATTTACTTAGTGCAGGTCTATTTAGACAGTCTCATGTCCTCACTGAGGCAGCTGATAAGCCCAAAGAGCAACAGAACAACAGTGGCTAAGGGAGGTTGTGGAGGAACAGCTCCTCATCTCATATCAAATAAATGCAACACTTTCAAGGGACTGGGAAAGGAAGTCATCCATGTTTCCTTAAAGTGAGTACCTGAGGGTATTTTGGAGGAGCTGGGGATAGCTAGGAGTGACAAACCTAGAGAGGTTGAGCAGTGGGGACTCCACCTCTGCAGGTAACTTGCTGTGGCAGATCATTTTGGCCAAGATCTTAGAGCAACCAATTAACTGATCTTTTTCATGCTAAATTCCAATAGAAAACAATAAAATCTTCCAACCATCCAGAGTGTGTATGTGGAGCTGAAAACCCTGTATGAGATAAGAATATCAAGAAACAGGCTAAGGCACATCCCTTACGTGCTAAAAAGATCCTAAGGCCTAATGCTGGTATAACATTGGGTTCCTTCAGAGGAAGAGGTGCTAAGTAAACATAAGATATGTTTGCACAGACAAGAAGTTACTTGCAAATGCACACTGAAGGAAATGAGGTACAACAATGTTGTGTCCATGGAACACCATAAAGCAAATTATTGGAAAAGCAAAAGGCTAGCCACACATAAAGGAGATGTAGGACATGTTTTCAGAAAAATGCATCCAATGCATAGCAGAAATGGAGACAGGGAAGGTAATTATCTATAAGAACATAGACATTATGTTAGGCCTTCAATGGACCACATATCCCCCAGGAACATCTAGAAAGTCCAAACTTTTGTGAGCCAATATAATAATTTTTTTGTAAGAAATTAATTAATATCCCCACAGCAGAAGCAAAAATGACAGCATATGCAAAAGAAATATTTTCCCTAATGTTCTGTACTGTGAGGCTTCTAATCTGCCCTATATTCTGGCACCACAAATATTTATTTAAAGCCCTTCCTCTATCCCAAGACTGCTCTCACACATCCATCCCTTAAAGAAGTTTATTCTCATCATCAAATACCAGCACTTACCTGGCCCAAGACTGATTTATATTGCTGTTCAGACTCATGAGGCATGACCTGATCAATGAAAATAAGGAAGTGGTATCTAAGGGGAGTACAAATCCCTCCAAAGTCATTCTGATACATCTTTCTCTTAGGGGTACAGCAACCTATAATTCATCCCAGTGATTCACAATGGTCTGGGTACAAAATGCTACAGACTAGTTTGCCTTCCTTTTCCAAAGGAGTATCACAAGTTAGGTATGCCTAACTTTGGGAATCTGTGTTTAGGAGATCAAGGTTTGGTCAGCACCTTGGCCACAGGTCCAAGGGTTGCCCCACTGGACAACGCTCCAGATCAACAGATGTGATCTCCTGCTTTAACAGGCTGCCATGGAAATCTGGGAGGCATGTTTCTTGTGAAAGGAAATCGTGCCTGGCAAATCTGCTGGAGTTCCTCCGCCAACTACAGGATGCCTTATGGAAGATGAAGCCAGACTCAGAATCATATATTCTAATTAATCTGCAAAGCCCTTCACAAATCCCTGCACACTATGTCTTCTTACACATCCTTTTTCTTTGACTGCTTCTGTGTAATTTTATTAAAGTCCAGTCTTCCCTCATATCCTCTAAAGCAAAATATCTACCATAAAGCCAGGACAATAAATAGTTGCATGACAGCCATCTGTCCATTTAAAAAAGAAAAACTCAATAGCTAATATCTGAAGAAGAGGAAAAGTAACAAAATTAAATGCTTCTCTTCTATTCCAGCTTCAACTGAATCACTTCATCTTCAAATAATGGCTCTTGTCCATTTTATGGGTGCCATTACCCCATCTTCCTGTGATATTAAATGCTCTGTTCATGTCCTCTAGAGCCCCCAAGTTGTTTTGCAGAATCTGCTGGTGTTCTTGAACAATTTCAGAATGCCTTCATCCATTAGTTTGGAAGTTTTATCATAGTTTAGAATGTCCCTGTATTTTGATATTTTTTGGCTTTTAGTTTTGATCACAGACATAGAGAGTGAATATCTGCAAGACTAAGTTAAAAATAAAGGATACCAGGTTCCCTCTGTAAAAACAACTTTAGCTGAAAACCTGAAATAAATTGTGGTGGTCTAAAGAAAGACGAGGGGGTATGCATTTGTGTGTGCAGGTGTTAGCCATGGTTTTCTACTGCTATTTTACTTAAGTAATTTATTGCTACCCCTTGACACTGACAGAAGGGCTATCTTCTCTGCTTGTTTTCAGATGAAATATGAAAGAAAAAAAAACATGTTTTAAATTATTTGCTGCAGTGAGTTCTCACCAACATAAACAGCAGAGGTTTTGAACCTTGCATCCCTTGAAACAGCACATCTTCTCTATTTCTAACCATTTAGAGTGCCTACATGAAAAACAGATAAAGGACAAAGGACCCTTACAGCCAGAATACATTAGCTTGCCGTTGTGATAGATGAATGATGCTTTGGTTGTTTTTCTCACAAGTATATCTATATAACAGTACAGATACCAATAGACAAAAAGTGTATTAAACTATAAAATAATCCAGAAAGAGGAGAAGCATTAACAACTTTCTATTTGTGGTGCTTTAATTGCTCTTTCATTTAGTTTATTGAACCATCAAATTAATTTAATTGAAGGTGACAAATATAATATATTCTTCCAAGAATCAATTTGGACTGCCAAATATATCTAAAATTAACCTCCCCCTATATTACCAGCTTTATTTCACCTAATTTTTCAGTACTGATCTAGAATAACAATATATTTTATATTAGGTAATGCTGATGTATAGCTTTGGTGTTTATTTTAAAACTACTACAAGAACAAAACTGTTTCCCTAACTGTAAATTATTTATCATATCTGGATACTAATTCCTGCCAATAGGAAATGTATTTGCACAAACCAAAGCTAGTATTTTCCCACCAATTATTATAAAGCTGATTATGCCATTCATCAATTAACAAAAGTGAAGATGGAGGTGGTATTAAATGAAATCTGGTGTTACAGATAGCCCTCTATAAAACTATTATAAGCCAGAATAATTGTCACTATCAATTCCAGTTTGGTTTGTAAATGAGAATAGTTCTGATACAGATCTTGACAATTTTCTATAAGAACCATCCTTATTCAATATTTTTTATCAGCATACGTAATGTGATCGTGCCTCAGTAAGTCAAGAGCTTTGGCCAGGCCTTTAGTTATTACAGCCAATATATCATTAGCACTTTATTATCCCTAATGGAAATATATTACCTTTCTTGCAACCTGGAACTGCTATGTAATATTTTGATCACCACTTGCAAGCGGGGTAGCCAAAATCTTAATGTACAGCCCTCTTCTAATAGAATAGGTAGGTACATATTTGCAAAAGGAAGCCTTCAGTCTTAGGGATAAGAATAACCTTGTTTTCTTAAAGCTACTAAAGAGATTTTTAAGTATTTAAATCATAAATTAATGTTTCTCAGCATTTTCTGTGGGCACCACATAAAAGTGGCCCAGGAATCTTTAGCTTTTGTCACTTCATTCACATATAAATATATAAATATAAATATGTATATAGTCTTTCACAAGTAGGGGACATGTATAAAAATTATAAAGGACAAATTTGATAAAAGTTGTCCTATACCTTTTAAATAATATCTCACTTCTTACTAATGGACCTTCTTTATTGTGATGAATGATACTAAAATTAGTGTTTCAAACAGAAATAGCACAACCACTATAAAAATAAAACCACTAATGCCTCTTATGTTTCTAACACCCATAGATATGGGATGCTCAAATAACCACCTATCATTCATCTTTATTGGTGGTGAATTTAGAATGTACATGAGAAATTCCTTCTCAAAGCTGGTTGTGAAAAAAATACCTCTAAAAAAGCTGTAAGAACTTCAACCTCTGTGATGGCAACCCCGCTCAAACTTTTCCATCTGGTGTGGTTGTGACCCATCAGAAGTTTGTTCATTAGAATTGTGCATTTAATTCCAGCTCCATACGTACACTGGTATGCTTTTTCCCTGTGGACACTGGTATGTTTTTTTCCCTATGTGTCTTCTATTCTAACTGGGTGAATAGAGGCCATATCTACAGGAGGAACATTTGCAGCTGAAATACATGCAGATTAAATACATGCAGCAAAAGCTGTCTGCTCAGCAAGTCCAGGCAAGTGATTCTTCCCTTCTCCTCAGTACACGTGAGACCACTTCTGGACTGTTGTGTTCTTTTTGGGGTTCACCAATATAAGACAGGCATTGGAACACCGGAGCAAGTCCAAGGGTCACCAAGGTGATCAGGGAGCTGGAGCACGGCATGGCCAAGGAGAGGCTGAGAAAGCTGGGCTTGTTCAGCTTTAAGAGAAGATTTCATGGTGGGGATCTTACTGCTGTCTACAGTTACCTAATGGGAAAATGTAGACAAGATGAAGTCAGGCTCTTCTGAAAGATGCACAGCAACGGGATGAGAGGCAACAAACAAACTGAAACAAGGAAATTCCAACTAGATAGCAGAATATTTCTGTTCTTCACCACTAACAAGGGTGACCAAACACTGGAACTTGCTGCTCAGAGAAATTAAGGAATCTCCATCCCTGGAGATATTCAGAACTTTACTGGACACAGTCTTGAACAACCTGATTAGTCTGGTCCTGCTTCGCACAGGGATTTGACAAGACAACCCTCAGAGCTGCCTTCCAACTTACACTACTCTGTGGGTCTACGAAGTAGAGACAGCTGCATTCTGCATTTGTGCACCAAAGAAGACTTGGTCACATTGTCACAGTTGTGTAAATGTGTTTAAATTCTTTCTGGACTGGAACTAGCACACATTTCACCATTTATGCAGAGAGTTATGTGTGCCCAGAGTATGGGCAGATTTCCCATGGATACGGCAGTACCTGTCTGTATATATACATATATCTGTATATTCTTTATTAGATACAAATCATCACTTCTACTTTCAAGCACTACATAGCTTGAAAAAGATACCATCCTTTTTCCAGTTGACTGGACTCGTAGTCCTGTGAAGTGCCTCCCTAACTCCCCATACTGCTTGGTATGGCAGACTCTTAGCACACACCTCTGCCTTTCACATGCTATCTGCACGTGCTTCACTTCCCCATTACTCTGTGTTTTAGAGGCAGCTAGCTCAGTCTCTCCTTCAGAAGAGGAATATCCTTTCTTGGCTCAGATGAATGCTACCTATAACTTCAGCTGCCTTACACCAAGCTAAAGTTCCTCTACAGTCAGCAAAGAGAAAAAGGCCCCTCTGGAGGGTGATTCATCCTCACTTTTCTTGGAAACAAGGCTGGTAAATTTCTGAACATATGCAAATCTCGGATATGTACTCTTAGACACTATTTATGTCTTTAGCTGCCTTCATTTGTGAAGCTTTCAGAGAGGCACAGAGCAGAAAAACCCAGAGACTTCTGGAAAAAAATTGAGTATTTTAGTTAGTGTGACCCACAGAAGAAGGCACTAAGGGCAAGAAGAAAGGAAGCATTATAGAACCTATTTCCTGTATAAAAGGTGGAGGTAAAAAAATATATCAATTAGCTTGATCTCCAAAAAGTTACAATTTTGTAAATGAGAGCACCTTACCCAAGTATGCCCTTACAAAAGGTACAGTATTTATGTAACACTCCAATTACAAAGACTCCTTCATTACACCCAGGACCTTAACTTTTGCTCCTTTTCCAAACCCTGCACCAGTAGCAGTAGATTTTACAAATGTGACAAGATTTGCCAGTCTTCCAGACGAGGCTGCACAGCAGCATGAAGAACCTGCTATCATCTTTTCATACAGTAGCGAACCTCTCCTGGCTAAAGAAACCCACAGAGCTATTGAGACAACCACAAGTCCCAAAAGCTGTAAATGGAGGCTTGTACGGCTGCAAGGCACAGCAACCAAGCTGTAAAAGAAAAGCCAAACCTCTCCAACTGAAGAATGCCAGCAGACAATTTTGCATCCTATTTGTTCTTCACTATCTCACAGGTCTTGTGTTCTTCCCTCTGGCATCATCTCCAAAGACTCAAGTTGTGTCAATTAATTTCACGTCAGGCCCAGGAGTGTGCCAGCAGCCTGCAGCTCCTGCTGAGCCCTCGCTGCACAGCGAGGAGCCCACGGATGCAGAAGGTGCTCCAGCAGCAGCGCTCCGGGCAGCTGACAGGCGTCAGACCATACGGGAGGCGTGCAGGGGCGGCCTGGGAGGAGAAACACTCCTATCAATGTCAGCCAAGCCACCAGGGTGCCCGGGCATGACAAAAGAAACATGGTAGGAACTCTCCTGGCTAGACAACTGTAAAGGAGTTTCTCCACAAGATGACAGGAACCCAGCCTCCTTCGGAGACAGAGGACAAAAGGACAATGTGTCTCTCATCTTATTCTCCTCCTGTGAGGAAGAGAGAAGATAAACTCATTTCCTCGCATATTTCTTAACACATCTGTAAATAAAAGACTACCTTTAGCACTTTTCATCAGACATCATTTGTGTGTCAAAACTGTTTAGGGTACACCTTAAAATCCTCTCCTTCACAGAGCATACAAGCAAGAAATAGCTGCCTTTGATTTATTAAAGATGAACTAGCAGTACTGTAAAAGGCAGAACGGGAATGCACATGCACATCCTAAGAGCAGGGAGGGGTGGATACCATCCTCATATTTATATATAAAGTTCAGTCCACAGCCTTTCCTGTTTATTAGCCTGTCAACATTCATGCAGTCACAGTACATCTACACTGATGGTTTTTGAGAAGTTTACCTGCGTGTTATTTGCTCATGATTGCAACAATTTAGACACAGAATGCTTCCCTATCTGTATAAAACATTATGGCTTGGGAATAAAATTTTGGGAATAAATAGCATATGAAAAGGAACACATGAAAAAAGTCAATTTAATTAAATGAAAGACAGGGTGAGATTAACTAGAATTCACACACAGAAAGCAAGGAAAGAGTAAAGTAGTGAGGATAAAAAAACCCAGTGTCTGGTACTCCATTACTTCCAAATTAAAACCAGCTCATAATTCAACTCTGGATCTCTGGAAGTGCCAGGGGACTCAGCAGCCAGAGCTCTGCCATGCCTGCACAGGAGCTGATGGAGGTGTTGCCTCCAAATTACTGAATGTAGTCCTCAGCTGACAGCAAACACAACCACCACATATCCCATCCATTCCTCTACAAAAGCCATTACACAACATGCAGGTGTGACACCAGCATCAGGGGGACATGGCACACTGCAGCTATTGAGAAGGGAATGCCTGCAAGCATTCCCATGCTCCCCCTTTTAATTGTTCTATGTGGATGTCTTGAGTAAGCCCTGGGAGCTGATGCTGGACTGGTGCTGCAAGGCAGTGCTGTGCTAAAGATGCTATCTCAGATACAGAAATTTTGCCCATGGCAAGAATTGTAGGAGCCCAATTGCTCTGCACTGGCTCCTACTTCCCATCATTAGCTAACATCCAGAATTATCCTACTGGGCAAAGCAGGTCTCTTCAAATGAACAGGAGATAACTGTGGATGGTGACGTGTAAACAACATAGACAACAGAAAGTCAGATCTAATTCTTTCCATTAAGAGATACATAAAACACTATTGTTTCAAATTCATTGAAAACTAAACAGAAGAAAGGAAAAATAAGAACTTGGGGCAAAATTGCTTTTTATGCTGTTTGTGTCTCAAATCCAAGGCTGTTCTTCCTTTTCATACAGCTCTCAGAGGCTCTCAGTTATTAACTTAACCAAAATGAAGTAATCTTCAGAGGCCAAGAGCAGAGCAGCTTACTGTGGAAGACAGTTGTTGGACGGCTCTGTTGCCAGTGCTGGTTTGTTTCTGTTTTCCATGCAGCACGTAATGAAATGCACATTATTAGCTCCCAAGGTCCCCTGCGTCCCATTCTGCCCTGCTGCCTGTGAGAGTCGTGTGCTCTCGCTATCGGGGCTGTGCAGAAGCAAGGCTTTGCTCATTTGGTGACTGCCACACTCCATACACTTCCCGATGGATCAGGGGTGGGGGGGACACAGGCATGTCAGTGGTGGCAGCACCTGCCAGGCTAAAAACCCTTTCAAAGCAAGCATTTGAGGGGAAACAACCAAGTGTGAGGAAGACAGTTTGCCTCTGTGCAACATGTCCCTCAGCAGCTCTCTCCAGCTGCCCGTGACTGGCAGACACAGTGACAACCTGCCCTCCTACATCAACGCTTCATGCAGTTCAAGCTTCAGCCTAGCCCTCACAGAGCTCGGGGACAATTCCGGCAGGACCAGACTCTGACACAGCTCTGAGTAGCTTTCCCTTTCAAAAAAGCACCACCATCAGGCTGCCACTGAGTTTCGTGCCAAATGGCTGCAAAGCACCAGACTTCAACCCTCCCAAAAGCACAGCAGTCCCTAGAACCCTGAGCCTTCCCTCACGGCGGTTTCTACCTGCTGTTTCCTCAAGTAGGCAAAAGGACCAATGTCCTTTGAAATCTGGCAACCAACTGTGTAGCTCCAGTACAATTCTGGTTTTAATCGATTTTTGAAGTGGCTGGCAGCGTTTGCAGCAGTTTCTGGGCCAGCCAGATCTACCTCCCATGTTACTGCTCACAGCCCAGCACTGAGCTTTACACCTCACCCAGCTGTTCAGCAGGCAGGAAAATGAGCTAGCATGGCACACAGCACAGCAGAGCACCACAGGGCAACAGGAAAAATCACACAAATTTGTCCCCTGAGAGCAGTCTGAGACCACTGATGTGAACTCTCCTGGTGACAGGGAATGCTCTGCCCTCAAAGCCCATAAAGGGGGAATCCGTGGCTCCAACCAGATAATGAGCTGTGGCAATAGAAAGCCTGCTGGAACAAGCCACCTTCAATCCATTTCTCTCATGGAAGCATCAGAATGATAAGGCAAAAGCCCTGGAGCAAGGGAAACAGAGCCATTTCCAAGCTGTCTCTCCTAGATGGTCTTCTGTGAAACTCTACGAAAATTTGAAACCTGCTACCTGCCGGTAGCAAATTGGCTCTTCCTTCAGGCACTAAATGTATCCTATGAGGTGGCTCCAGCTCAAACCATGGAAACTTGCTGTGTCAGCACATCTGTGCTTGTGTTTTGGCAGGAAAATGCAGGTTCTGGGGGTGATTAGCAATAATGGTGCTCAGCTTTAGACCATTTGAACTGAACACAGACATTCAGCCTATATTAACAGCATAACTCAAGCTCAATATGGACAAAATAATCTTTCCCGAAGCTACCCTCCACTACCTCCTTTTCTCCGTGGCAGAGTATAATGCATCCTGCCTGTCATAAAAGCTTTCACCTCAAGACCACTTTCTATCCAGGTATCCTACTAGGTCTTCACCTCTAACAATGTTTGAATGTGTGCTTCAGCTATGCTCACAATGCTCAGCTGTGTGTCAACCACAGCTTCCTGAAAAATGCATCTAACTTCTGTTTTTCCCATTTCACAAAATGCTCCTCATTTTACACTGCCAAAAAGATAACCTCTGCTCCCTCAAATGCTGCTTCTTTTGTCAAAGTATTACAATATTGAAAAGGGATGGGCCAGCCCCAGCTAACAACCCAGCAAAACGAGCTGAATTAGCCGCATGAGGGAACGGGGCCAATTGCACAGGGGTCACGCAGCCCTTTGCCTCCACCAGGGCTTCCTCCAGGGCAGCATCAGCTCTGCTGCTCACCTTGGAGCCCTCTGAGCTCACAGCACAAAACTCACCCCACAGAGGGAGGAGGTTACTGCTCTGTCTCTTCCAACAGGCATCTCTCAGGCTGCTCTCTGTCTCATATTTTACTCATGAGCTCAAGACCTTGAGCTCATGAAAGTCTGTCTGGACCTATGGGGTAAATAAAAGTTTTGCAGCTATTAGAGCAAAAAAGTTTTCGGAAATGAGAAAAATAGAATATAGACAAACGAAATTTCCTACTGAATATTTAACTCAATATTTAACAGTGATGCAATTGCATAGATACTATTAAAGGAAGATACAGAAACAAATTGAACTCTCAGAGCTATGATCAAAACCTCCGTATTAAAAGGCCATATGCGGTTGCTAAATACATTAGAGCATGAATGGTAACTCTCAGGGACATCTCTATTCAATGCAAAAGCAAACATCCCACACTGAACTGTGAAACAGTTGGATTACTAAAGCTGCTTACAAAAATAAGGGAAAATGTAGAAAAAGAAGAAGAAAAAAAGAAAAAAGGAATGCCATGGTAAATTTCTTTACATAAATTCCAATGACTTTCCACACTCTTTTTTTTTTTTACCCTCTCTTGGAAGCCATGCTTCACTATATTAGATCTCTGGGTTTCTCTCTAACTCATCCAATAATCTCAAGGGGAATTTGGGTAGAACTTGAAGACTCTATAATTTCCAGGATAAAAAACTCAATTTAAAATTTTGCTATGCATTGTAGCAATAATCCAGATGACACCAAAAATGTAGCTTGTGCCGAAAGCATAAGTTTTTTAATCTTTGACACTTTCTCTCCTGTTAATCTTCCAAATTATCTTTTTTTAAATATTTATCTCAAAAATTTTAAGCCTTCCTGCTGAGTATTTAACTTTTATTAGAGATAGCCTGATAAAACTGAGCATTTTCTATGCAGAAGCTCTTTGATCTGCTGTGTCTCAGTACTTCTATTCAAGTCACTTCATCATCACGGAAGGCAGCTAATGAGTGGCATTACAGTTTATAGCTCACAGACACAACTGAGAGTCATTCCTACATTTTTGCTACTAGTCATTTTAAATAATTCAAGTAACTCTCCAGCAATCATCATTCCAGCAAAGTTTTCTGTAGGCAGGCAAAAACTGACCTGTTTCTGCCAACTCCTTGGGTTTGTGGTCACCTTCTCAGGACCTGCCCCGAGCTTTCTGTTAGCATTTCCCCCCACGTGAACAGCATGCACCTTGTACAGCACTGAGAACCTTGTATGACATTCTCAGATAGTGGACTATGAGAGAAGACGACAGGTAGGCTATGAATATTTACTGAGAAAATAGCAGACTGCATTTTAGAAAGGTTTGTTCCTCTACTGCAGGCAGAATTTTGGCATCCTTACCCTCAATATTGTGGTGTCCTAGCTGAGGGGGAATATTTTCAGTATTTCAGTGTAATATACAAATGGGTTCCATGAACTTAAAGAAACTCCTCCCTGTGCACCAGCAACCACCAGCAGGCATGGGACCCACCCTGTGCGAGGTGATGGCCACTAAAGGAGAACACTCATAATAAATGCAGTATTATGGTGGAGCAGGGAAGGAAGCAAAGGAAGAAGGAAGCTTGATGCTCCAGAAATACAGCACTGAACACAGGCCATAGAGCTCCACAGTTTCACAGAAGACCATCTGGCAGAGTCAGACTGGAAAAGGCTCTGTTTCAGTCTGCCTTGCTCCAAGGCCTTACCAGCCTGACCCTTCCACGAGGGAAGCACAGGTCAGTGCTGACCTCACCTGAGCAAAGTCTCTCATTTGGACAGCAAGCTCAGCTGTCCAAATGTATCAGTTATGTGGCCAAACCAGTTCATTACAATTTCTCAAAATGGAAATGCTTACAAAATAAAAGTTATTTTCAGCAACATCTCATCCAAAATTTTACACTTATTGCATATTACTTGCTGTAAATGAAACATTAAATTTAGTTCTTTCAGTGGGTGACAGAATACATCATTGCTAGTGGTAGAGCTCACCTAACAGATCTTGTTACTGTTGGTCTTCAGTCCAGTTAGACCAGGATAGCAAAGACCTAAATGTGCAAAACTAAAGCCTTATTTCCACACATATTCTGCAGTGTTGACTTTTGAACTCCTTTGAAAATGTGATCCTGAAATAAATGTAAAAAACCTAGATTTGAACCTTTTAAAACACATTGTCTTACAAGGCTCAATTTTTGCAGTAAACGTCATGTACACAACAGCTAACAATGGAAATTACATAGTAATAACTCTCTACCAGTCCAGACATAAACTCAAAAATAACACATGCACTAAGAGCACGTTGAGAACAAAGTAATTTCTGTCAATGCTACAACTTGACTGAACTGAGTCATAAATGTCCAAAATTATGGAGACTTACCATTGTAAGTCTTTCTGCGCATCTTTTGCACTAAACTCTAAAAAATGCACTTTTCATAGCTAATATGACTTTTTTTTTCTTACAAGCTGTGGCCAAAAAACAGTATGTAATTAAAAATATTCTGATATAAATTTGAGTCTGAGAATAGATTTGATTGGGGTACACAGGGGGGTTTTTTAGGATCAGATAATTAACTCTATGGACAAGTATGTCAGAAACAGACAAACATTATTAAGTATTTTTTTTAAGACATAATTACCTCCACTCTTCTGTTGAATTATAATCAGAAAAAAAACAGATTGCTGCTGTTCTCTAATTGCTGGATTTTGTTTCCTGCTGGTTTCAGTAGGTTTTCATCATTGAAAGTATTTGTTAATTGTTTAAGAAATTAAGGAATTCTTTTCTATGTCATAATCCAAGAAAAAAATGCATGAGCCCATTGAAAAGAAATATATATGTTAGCAAATAAGGTCTCAAGCATAACAGAAAACTTAGAAATAGCAGAGAAATGTTGCATTAATATTCTTTATTAGTCAGTATAAAAGAAAAAAAAACCAGAATGGATTAATGAGGATGTACTAAGCTATAAATACTAGACATCAGCCCACATTTCACTTGAGGAATCAACCATTTTCCTTTGTTTACAATTCTGCTTTCTCATTTACCTGAAATATTGTTAGTGCCAAACCACCAATTCCAGCTGTTAACAGCTGCCAGAAGGTTGTGTATGATCAATGCCTTATTTTTTTTCTTCTTTTTTTCTAAAATTCAATGAACTTCTGTATTAGTTAGAGAATAAAAAACAGTTTATTTCTATGGCTTTCTCTGCTAAGATTTCTTTTTCTCAAATAAGATTGAAAATAATGGCTTGTAGATACTCCATGAGTGCTTTATTTTTTAATGCATCATATCACACTGAAATATATGGGGTATCACTCAAATTAAATTTACTCCTGAGAGATGCAATAACTTCCAATCAAACCACAGGTACTCAGCATCCTTCAGAGGCAGGTCTATAATGCAGGATGAATGAATGAGAGAGAGCACAATCAGCTGGACAAGAACAAACTACTATTGCTGGATGCAAATAGCAACAGGCTTAGAAAAACTAATTCAATTAGCTGAATAACTCATGGGTAATGTGTGATCCCAGCAAAAGACATTTCTGAGAACGCAGTTCTCAGGTGAAATGATGTCTGCTTTCCAGATGCAGATTCAAATGGCACACATTCAGAAAAGCCTGGGTAATGTCTTAATGTTATTATACTAGGCATCAAGAATAATAAATACCTAGGAAATAATCCTTAGCAAAATGTATGTAGCTGTCCAATTAAGCAATTTCCCAACTGCTTCTGACTGGCTGCCTCTCACCTACCATACCTAGATACAGGTAAAGCTGGTAAGTAGGAAAGGTGAAGAGATGTGAAAAGTCAGCGTGCAGAACCCACCTCAGGAGAGAAATCCTTTGTGCACCCACACATGTGCTAAAGCTCTTCACAGCAAACATTCAAATCATCTTTCAGGTCTTCAGGCTCCTTCCAAGAGCAGGATGCATTTTAGAACCATTCCCACCACTGACCCCAAGTTTCTCTTCAATAAAGAAACCCTTGGCTATCAAAAGCTTCTGATAACACTGCCTTAGTGTCCAACCCACCTAAAATGCCTTCTTAACTCTTAAATTGAAAGGGCCTGTTAGTTATTAAGATGCTCACTGTTTATGAGTTTGTCTCAGCTGGTCACACATACAGGACAAATTAAAGCAACTGCAAAAGTTTCAGCTGCAGGAGCTGTGCAGAAACAACATACTTTGAAGCAGTTATTTTCTAAAGCTGAGTGAAGGTAATTGAGAGGACTCTGCTTTAAGGAAATGAAGGTGTTTTCAGAAAAATTTTCATCCCAAGCCAATACTTAATTGCTCATAAAAATACATGTTCAGTGATTTCACATTAGACACTTCATAGTTTATGCTCAGACTGTGGCTTTGGATGGTGTTTTAACAGATTGTGAAAATTATCATTTTTATAGGGTCTGGACCATTATAAACCTTCATATTTGTCCTCTGAAAAGAAAAAAGATGACTGTGTCTGCTTAAAGAAATTATCGTGCTCTCATATAAATCACAACATCTGCAAGATGGAAAATTCCATGGCAATACACAAGGTGTCCACAATCAACCAGGGCCATTATTTTAGTGTTGTTTTGTCACATTATCTATGGCCCCTTTGAATGATCCAAGTGGTTTTGGCTAGTGCCTGCTAGGATATTTCATACTTTTGATATTCTCAACTTTAAAACTGTTTCCTAAATTCTTTTTTTTTACCTATTGTCACTCAATTTACATCATCTGCACTGGGTTAGAAAAAACAGCCCTGATTGGTTTTCTGTGCCAGTTAAATTTTTATTGGCTTGCATTACATATTTGACTTCTGCTTTTCTAAACTCTAATTTTTTTTTTTAGATCCTTTTAGCCTTAAATAAATTTTATTTTCTCTGGAAAAGGAAAAGAAAAACGTGCACTCTGTATAACAACAAGTTTATAGATCTAAATGTGAGTCAGAAAAATACAAAATTAAGAATTAGACTACATGTAACTTAAAAATTCTCCTCAGAATTTACATGCTTACTCTTTAGAAGGGCTGCAATCCATATTCCTGCTACAAGCATTAGGATCCTTGCAGAAATTTGTATGTATGAGTAATTCTATATGCAAGAGTATTCCATAGAATTTGCTGGAAATACATATTCATGTGTAGACTTAACAGAGCTACTCAGGAGCGTAATTTACTTATACACATCATTGGTAGCTGGCTAGGAAGATAATGCTACAAATTCCAGCCCACATAATGACAACTTGCTCATCTAGCACATATTGTACACTTCAGTACAGTATAGCTGGGTTGCTTACCAGAAGAGAAAAAGGATGTGGGTAATAATAAGTCAGCACAAAATTAACAAGTGTTCCAAGGAGCCACTCATTTCTACTGCTTGGAATTTGTGCTTGATTACATCTGTGTGGATTTTGGTGGAGGTAGTGGTTATTTTCTCCATAGTAGCTGGTATGGGGCTGTGGTTTTGATTTGTGCTGGAAACAGCACGGATAAAACAGGGATGTTTTTGCTATGACTGAGCAGGGCTTGCACAGAGCCAAGGCCTTTCCTGCTCCTCACCCCACGAGCGAGGGGGCTGGGGGTGCCCAAGGAGTTGGGAGGGGACACAGCTGGGACAACTGACCCCAACTGACCACAGGAATATTCCACACCATATGACATCATGCTCAGCATATAAACCCAGTGAAAGAAGGTGGAAAAGGCAGAACTTTGAAGTGATGGTGTTTGTCTTCCCAAGTCAGCATTCTATGTGACAGAGCCCTGCTTTCCTGGGGATGGCTGAGCACCTGCAGTGGGGAATTAATTCCTTGTCTTGCTTTGCTGGTGTGCAAGGCTTTTGCGTTACCTATTAAATTGCCTTTATCTCAACTCACAAGTTTTCCTACTTTTTCTCTTCCCATTCTCTCCCCATCCCACTGGAAGGAGGCGAGTGAGCAGCTCTTTGGAGCTGAGTTCCTGGCTGGTGTTAGACCACAACAACAACGTAAAACAATCATTGCCTCAACACAGACATAGGTTTTTATCAAACCAATTTCTCTAAAACCAAACACAACTCACCTCCCTACAGTAAAACCTGGAGAATTCAGCAGCATGCACAAATAATAAGCTTTTGGAAGACAGAAATGGTTTCTTACTGTACTGAGGACCTACCTGTGCAAGTAAGCTGCCTATTAATGGGGTCTACAGTACAAATAATTAGCAATAAAGGGGGGGGACAAGGAGGGGGAAGATAGCTAAATATGTTTCTCATGAAGAAAACTGTGTGAAAATTATTTCTCATTGTACTTTCAGAGATATAATATTCTTCCCTACATCTATATAGTATATAGAGATAGGTATATGCATATTCTCTCTCTAAAATATCATCTTGTATTAAATTGTGTGTATAGAGTCCAAGGCAATTCGCATTCTGCAAGGTTAATATTTTATACCTCAATTCATGGTACCCATCTCTGCATTTAATGAGCAAAGCTCACAGAGCTAAAAATATCTCCTTTCATTGTTTATTAGCTCCATTTAGCTAAAAAATGAGCACCCTCAGTTTCCATTGCAGACAAAAGGTATGGGTGTTCAGCACCTACAGAAGGAAGACATGGGGTCTCATTCTTCCTGAATGCATATATGTGTGTATGTATTCAATCTGCACCATGCACATAAAACACATCTCTTTAAGAAAATTTTCAGATTTTCAGCATGAAGAAATCTGATCGTGCTTACACATTATTTGGTGTAAGGGATCAGGATTGTGCCTGCAGACCTATTAGCTCAAACAGGTTTTGTGCATGCCTCTGCTGATCTAACAATGAACCCTTCAATGACTGATTTTTTTTATAAGTTATTCTGCCAACAGTTGAAAACTTTGTTATTTATGTCCCAGGAGAATGCTGTACCAATTCAACTAAATGTTGTTTTAAAGTAACAGTGATGAGGGAAATCCAATAACCTTAACCATTCCTTGTTGTAACCCCCACTTAATTTCAACTGTTTGAGATTAAGTGAAAGTAGAGATTATGAAAAATAGAAGTGATCTTATAGACTGTGAAGTAACACAACTTTAGTAATTAAAGTGATATTACTGTGCAATGATCCAACTTTTTTTTACTCTAGAACAGCCTATCAATTTGCAAGATACATTCCTTTGCACTTGTAGTATACAGGCATAAAAAATTCTGCAGTTTGCCAGGTTTTTCAGGTGAAACTGGGAAACATCTGTAATGCACTGGTTTTGTAGCCTTAGCAAATAGTTGCTGCTATAAGATGTGCAACATATGCCTCTTCAAAAATTCATTCCTTAGTTTCATGCTTCTAGAAATGCTGTAAATTTTACTCACCAGCCCACAGACCAAATCCTGCCTCATGAGCAGTAGGTGCACATAGTCAGGCAACAGGAATCTGCCAGAGGCACAAATAATGAGTCAGCTTTTTTGCAGCCAATCCATAATTCTGGATTCCAAGGCTTAGGTTATGATACATCATGCTGTATTTTCCCTGATTTAAGCCACTATCATAATATTTGCCCGCATGCAATGCTTGGAATATATTCATCACTCAGCCTATCACTGAACAATTTTCTCGGTGAATTCTCCTGGTGAACAATATCCTTCTCTCCTAGTAATATTTCATTACTCACACTGTAAGCATATCCATTGCTCAGCATATAGAAATAACTCCTGGTGAACCATTTCATTCCCACTTTTTAAAGAAATGTCAGAACGAAAACTCAAGTAAAACTGACTAGAAGAGAATTTCTGCAAGAGTCACAAAGAGTCTTGGGAACTCCAGACAGCTGTAAAAAATAAAACACGATTTACTCAACTGGATAGCATTTCTGCCAGTGTTGGGTGTGCTACAGTCACATGTCAACAATTACAGTAGTAAAAGTTTTATTTTAACTATATGAATAGATAAATATAGCAAAATATATTGAAGGATAATTTTTTCCAGTGTGCCAGTGGGAGGTGGCAAAATGGCAGACTGGCACAAGAAAAACATCACAAAACAGTGATCGTACTAGTTTGTGGTAACTTGTTTGGAAAATGCAAAAACAGTAAGCACACATCAGTGCTTATTAAAAATCCTTCAGTTCAGAAGACTCAGGAGTTTGTGGACATTCATGATAAGAAGTTTTGCAGAGTCATAATCCTTGCCAATCTATTGGCACTGTCAGAAAGAGACACACACAGAAGACACCACTAAAAGTCACTTTCAAGCCCAACAGCCCTTTTGCAGGGATTCAAGGCAAAGACATATCAGAGCTTCCACAGAGTACTGCACTCTGCTGCACAGACATAGCTTGTGTAGCATTCAATAAATCACCTCCGAGCTATAATTCTCTGTCCCTTGGGAATACAAGGCATTAGTATCCCGAGAGGCTTTTGGAAGGATAAATGCCATAAAGATAATGCCATCACTTAGCTATTAGGAAGCAGAACACACAGATATCTTTCCTAGATGTGTGCCCAGAGGACAGCTGGCAGCCTAGATGAGGTTCTTTTCTTCTTTGCAACCTGTACACTGACCAGTGTTCTTCCCTTTAGGGAGAATTTCACACAGCCTGGACGAAGATGGAGCCCTCATTTCCAGAAGAGCTCTCCCTGGAGTCGTGTATCTTAGTCAGAGCCGGTCTGTTCAGACAAGGCACCGGTACAATCTCCAGGCAAGGGAAGCTGCCAACAGTGCCTGCAAGTCAAGCTTCATGGCTGCCAGCACAGCGAGAGTAGGAGGTAAGTCAGAAAGAGACAAGTGAATACTCATAAGGCTGCAACACAGCTTCTGCTTAAGAAAGCCTTTCCCCCTCCCCACTTTGCTCGGCATCTGAGCTCTGAATCATGTTGCCATGACAGATCGTATGGCACTCTCAAGATGTTCTTTCCTTATGTTGTATCTTTCATGTAACAAGGCTGGAGGTGACCATAATTATGCACCAGGCCCAGTGTTTCACACATTTAGGGCTGGCTGTGAATACTTTGTGACTTCTTGTGAATATGTCATTCTTATTTCCTCTGGAAAAACCTGTTAACTATAAACACAGTTTGTAAATACGTATTACATGCACAGGCATAATATGAAATGAAAGAAAGAAATAGAGAGTGCGAGGGCTAACAATTTTAGAATGAAAATAAATTATAGAAATGTGAACTGCTATTTAAGTAACATTATCTTAATCAATTTCATTAGTAGCTAAGAAAATCTGACAACTGTCTTAAGACTCAACTCTCTCTCTTGGTTATTATGGCCACTTGTCCTTCCCATTTCCCAGTTTACAAGGGAAATGCTGGTGCCCTAGCCATCCTGACACTAGCCCCTGTTGGATGCTCTTTTAAAATAAGTTAAAAGTTCAACATAACTTCTGGGACTCCCACCAGCTCCATGCCCTTCCTAGTTTCTCACTAGTTCCTGCACTTGTCTCTTGGCTGTGTAGCAGAGCAAGACATTGCCTGCCCATACTGAGATGAGGAACAGAAAGGAGATGCAAACCACCAGCAGTCATCCCTCTGTGAAGATGCAAGTTAGAGTCCCTGTGGATGGCCTGCAGCCCCTCAGAGGTTTCATCTGGATGTTCCAAGGGACAAGGCATCATAAGAGAAGAGCAGAAATAATTCTGGGAGCAAATCATTAGTCTGAGAATAAAGACTATGCAAAAGAAAGCAAAAGGAGAATGTTAATGAAATTTAAAGCAGATTTCTGGTGCACCAATGAGTCAGTGTTAAGTTATGTTGATGTAATTCATGACAAAAAAAACATTTTTGTCTCCAAGTATAAAAGATCTACCATATCTATAAAAGATCTACTATCTATAAAAGATCTTAAAAGTAAGATTCAACCTTTCAGCGAGATTGAATTCTGTAGTTTAAAGATGCAGTCATATAGATAGATGACAGTAAAGACCAGAAGGTCATAGTATGAAGAAAGAACAACAAAGATCCAAGATGAACTATCCATGACAAATAGGTCATGGAATGCAGAAAGTGTCCAGAAAGGAGAATCAGTGAAAGATTTGTTTCACCTGGTCTTCCACCCAGAGGGAGCCACTGCACTGCCCTCTGCATTGAGACTTTCCTGTAGAACACTTATAAGCTGTAAACCTTCCTCAAAAAAAGCCCTAAGACATGAACAGAATGCCAGCCTTCAAGAAATGCATGAGGAGTGTCTCCATGCTCTTTCTATAGTCCGGAGAGAATGAGGATCCAGCTCTTCTTCTCCCAAGTGTGTGAGAGAACCACTTGCATGTCCCTTGCAGAAAACTAGGGAAAGGAAAGATCAAGCCTGTCAGTACATTAAATCACCTTGCTCAAATGACAGCATTGAATGAGAGAGCATCTGCTCACTGCCCCATAGCAGGGAGCAGCTGGCTCTGCCTTTTTTACCAAGCTCTGCCTGGCAGGGCGTCTTGAACTGCACGTGCCAGGAATATGGTTCTGTTCACTCCCAGAAAGAACTTCTTCAGTCTCATATCTACAAAATTCTCATAGCTGCCTCCTTTTGTATGCCCTGTATCATCTCCTGCTAAAGTTCTGCTTTACATAAACACACTGCTATGAGCAATTGAATTTGGAAAGTAACTACCCCCCCCCCAGAAAATTTTACTTAAGACAAAATCATTAGCTCAGTGTTAGAGGTGTTAGAGGTGACCTCTGGCATAAAAAGTAATGTGGCAGTAAAGGGGTTAGTTTCTAAAGATACATTCAAATCCAATGCATGGTAATAATTCAGAAATTGGCAATAATTTTCTAAACCTCTTGTGCAGAATACTGCTATTATTCCTGTGACTATCTCATTGAAGAGGTGAGTTACAGAACTATGAGGTCTCTTGAGAGTAGTTATAATATATCTTTACTGACATGTTTTTTAAACAGCAAGAAAAATTCTTCTACGAAAAGGCTTCAAGTCAAAATGTTACTCAAATTCAGATACAAACTTTTTATTTGTTAGGAAATATGTACGGCTGTCTCCAGGTGCTTGATGCAATTTGTTCTGAGCAGTGGAAGTAGTGACACTACTCCAGGGGAAACATCTTTGACTCTGGAATAGTTGATCTTAAAATATAGTGTAGTATAAATACACAAAATCATGTCAACCAGACAGGTAGTATTCTAAGATACAAATTATGTGCTCATGATACTCATACAGAGTAGTGCTGTGTAGGCATTGAAAAGAGAACCTGATCAGCAGTATCTGATTTGCAGCAGATTAGTTCAATTCATTATGACCCCTGTTTGGGAACTGAGGTGTCAGCATCTGCATTGAGCCCCCAAAAGGGAGCAAGGTTTTCCTGCTTTGTTTGCTCTATGTTGTCACAGTAAGCTCTTTTGTTATTACAGTAAGTTCTTATGGGTTGTGCTTTATAAACAGTTCCTTCAGCCTTCGAGAACAAAGACAATTTCTATGCTGAAACACATGATCACATTGTACAGCAAAGTAAAAAAATCAGGGGTTACTGCATTGGTTTCTAAATCTGTTCTAGTAAATAACCTGGAGAACTTTGATCTATAACAGGTCTGTTGGTTTTGCTAACGAAAAAGTTAAACTGTGGAAGCAAAATACACAGCAACTGAGAATCAAGACTCCACAGATGTTTACATGTACCTGTCAACACTGAAAATTATCTCCAAAAATTGTAGGTACCCCTAACAGGAAGTAAAAAAGCTTTGTGCACAGTACAGGAGTTGAAATACAAGCAGAATATACTCCAGCACAAAGGAAATGGGATAAAAGCTGTTTTCTGGACATGAATAAAATCCATAGCTAAAATAATAAAATACTTCCCCATTGACCACATGGAAACTATGCCTTTTGCTAATTTTTCTATACCACTGACAGCCCCCTCAGATGGAATTTTCCAATTCATAACAGTAGGGCTGAACAAAGAACTGGTACAAATTGGTCCTAGAAAGCAAAATAATATTGCAGCTTTCCAGTAAACAGAGATGAAAGGCCACATTCTGATCCCAGGCAGACGATGCTGGCTTGCATCAGCAGGTTTCTGACGAGCACAATAGCATCTGATGAGTAGTGAGGAGTGGTTTGTGTCACAATGGCCAAAAACACCCAAGTTCCCAAATGAACAACCTACCAGGAAAGCTGTACTTACAGCTGCCCCCTGCTAAATCATGTAACTTCCCTCTCTCTTGAAAGCAAAAGGATCCAGGGATACAGAAAGGGAGCTCTGCCATCTTACATGTGAAGACTGATGAATTTAGACAAGGGGCAGACCTGAAAATTTCTCTTACGTTAAGAAACTCAGCTCATACAGTAAATCATTATTCATTTCATCCCTGACTAATGGCCAGGTGCCTTAGTGTGCTGAATAAGATTTTGGGCTGCATCTAGTTGAATACTTACCCAAGCCAAGTTTCTTTCCAATAACAAGTATAAGTCATCCCAAGGAAATTATTACTTGTTTGGTATAAAACTTAGAATCTTCCAAGTAGAGAACTGTAAATACTTTCAAATATTAGGTCTTTTAAAGCCATTGGAGTACAAACATGTAATGCATGTGATTCACTAAAGACAAGTGCAAACCATTACTCTAACACAGGACCTACCAGGAAATAGAGAATGGAAATAGAGAATTTCTATCGAAACAGAAACACTGTCAAAAGGGATGCACAAAGTTAAAAGGTTCAGGAACTGCCCAGAGTCAACATTGTCATTTCACTTCCCTGTTTCATTTCAGGCCTCCTATTTGTAAAATGGAGCCTCCCACACACCTCATAGAGGTTACAGGTCAACCAACACATCATTGTGTCCTTTTGACAGCCTAAACTCAAGAAGGAAGCTAACCAGAGAGCATCCAAAGAGAACAAAAACAAAGAAAAAAACAAACAAAAAGTAAAAAATCAAAGGTAGAGAATATAGACCCTTGAAGAAAAATGGGAAAAGCTGAAGTTCAATTTACTGAGTTGGGGAATAAAAACACGTGGTAACAATTTCCAGATATTTAAAAGAGAAATGTTCTTTGTGTTCACTGGTGAACGGAAAATCAGCAGTGGCTTTAAATTACGAAAATAGAATGTAAGGTAAATACCAGGGGTAAAAAATGTCTATAATTAGAAGGATAATTAGGCAGTAGCATAAAGGAGCGCTTAGGAAAGTGACCCATTTGACTGGGACACTTATAAGAACAGAGTACTCAAACACCTATGAGAAAGTCTCTCAGTAAAACTAAATCTGTCTCTATAGAAGAATGGCTAGGATTTCTCAAGGACCCTTCTAACCATATTTACCATGATTATATCATTTTACAGTTTGGGTAAAAACTTTCATATTGGCAATATGTAATTGGTAATATACACTTTGAAGATATGTAATTGTTGCACCTGGGGAAGGATCATATACTCCCGTTCTTAGAAAAATTAGCTGCTATTTGGGAGAAATGTGAGACAAATAAATCTCTCTCAAAGTGAGTGAAAGCAGTGGTTGCTGCCACCCAGAATCCCAGCTTCACATAAAACCAGTCAGAAAACAAGCTATGCAGAGGAAGAAAAACAGGCATATTCACTGTGGACATTCTGTAAATTCAGAGATCTGTCTGCTGTTTGCGGAAGCTGTCATTACACAACCAAAGCCGCAAATGCCAGATGCATAAACACAGGGGGTGGCAGGAGGTCTGATGGGCAGAGATGCACTTCTGTGGTCT
The DNA here is from genome assembly GCA_013397895.1 of Origma solitaria. Classification (NCBI taxonomy): domain Eukaryota; kingdom Metazoa; phylum Chordata; class Aves; order Passeriformes; family Acanthizidae; genus Origma; species Origma solitaria. The sequence goes on along the minus strand of VZRL01012172.1, from coordinate 921,972 downwards.
AGAAACAAAAATGAGAGGATTTTTAAACAGAAATCAGTAAAAAAGCTGTAAAAGACACAGCAGGGGAGGGAGGGAAAGGAAAGCTTGGATTATTAGGAAAGGAAACTACTTTCTTTTACTCATTTCTACCATATTAGAATGATTGGGATTTTGTAAATTATGCTCCTATCAAGAAATCATCCAACTTTCCCTTCCCCTCACAAACAAAAACAATATTCTAAAGGCTAAATGCAGTCAAAGCAGTTCAGTCAAGAGAAGTTAGATAATAAACATGACAATGTGCAGCTGAGTACACAAAGCTGACATTGGTGCAAAGCTCTCCATTTGTCTTAGAAGTCAAACACATGACTTTAATGAAAATAGGAGCTCTGTACTTAGCTTCAGTTCGTTCAGGTTTTTAAGGACAAGGGGTAGTTTAACTGAATGCAAGTGTACATTTAAAATTAGGCCTGTACTTATATTTTTGTACTTGATCATCCTGTAATGGGTGAAAAAGGGCTTGGAAATATAGCTTTTAGTTTCACAAAAGCTCTGTTTATCTGTCAGCAATCTGTATTTTTAAGGTCTCAGACAATACAACATGCTCATATCACATTCATGGTTAAATCAGAACTTAAGTAAGCTTTTTTCTTTATGATCTAATTCTATTTGTGTGTTGGTAATTAACTTCTGGTTTAAGTCAATATATAAATCTGCAACAAATTCATTACATTATTCTGAAATAAAAGAAAGACTGACACCAGAAAAAAAAAAAGAGGTGCAGGAGGCAAACATTTGTACAGAATAATGTGCTCGCCACAACTTTTTAAATCTCATTTTCTGATATTTGAGTCAGTTTAAACAAGTGATTTCTTCTTCTATGGCCCAGCTTCTTCTCCTGTTAATCCTCCTCCAAAGATAAAACTCTTTCTCGTGACAGTTCAGCTCCCTGCCATGCAAATGCACATAAATGTTAGAAACCCATCATTAAGACTACAGGGAAAAAGCGACAACAACAGTAAAAACGAGCTGTGAAGAGAAGAAAACTCCATTAAAAAAAAAAAATAAAATTGGATGATTGGAAATCCTGGGTAGCTCTCTTTTCTCTCTCGCAAATAAGTCATTTAACATGTATAACTCATTTATTCCAGTGCAATATAGAACCACTTAGTTTAAATCAATAGGGTTTTTCTCAATTTAAATCCCTGTTAAGAATATAAGAATTTAATTTTTATGTTCACATTTACTTTTCTTATGTATTAGTAATGACCCCTCTTGTACATATTTAGGGTATTTTGGGAGAAAAAAGTTTTGGAGATGAAAAGTTGAGTCTTGGGTGAGAAAGAAGGAATTTATTTTCATTTTTGTGATTTGTAAAGATGATTTTTATTATGAGGCAGTACACCCACCTTCTTTTAAATAAAATTAATTATCTTCAGAAGGAAGCTGTGGTCCTCCCATTTTTTCCCACATTCCCTCACCATAAGTCCAAAAAGACCATTTTCAAATTATCAAAAAGCAACAGCACAGTGGGCAGAGGGTACCAAGTCAGAATCTATTGTTTTAAAGAAAAAGGATCACCGTCACAGTACACTGGTCCAGAGTACAATAATAATTACAGTCTGGACACCTTCGCAAGACAGATCCAACAGCATCGACCACATTTCACAGTGAGCAATAAGCAATCAAATAGTTATATAAATAAATGAAAGGGGTTTTAAAAAAAACCCCACAACATTTAGGATTATGTACAAAATAATAGATGTATCACTTGCAAGATTTTCAATATGCAGAACAAAGAAAAGAGGTGTAAAAGCAAGTGACTAAATAATGGAGAGGATAGACCTATTCATTTGGAATAAGAGGGAGGGAATTCTGGAGAATGGAAGAGAACGAAACCAGATAGGCACAAGGCAAAGGAAGGGAGTGAAAGAGGATGACAGTGGTAGCAGCAGTGAGAGGTGAAGGGAAGCCTCAGGAAGAAAAAAGAAGGAGCTAGAGGTGAAAGGAGCAGGATCTTGCAGGGGTAGAATAAATATGGCCACCTGCAGATGAGCACAGGTGTAAACAAACTGCTGCAGGAAAAATCTGCTCAGCTCTCCTCCAGGAACATGGCTTGTGCTCCCCTCCACCCACACGTGGAGCACAGTGAGAACAAAAGGGAGTGTGTGGCATCGCAAGGACAGCGTGCTCATCCACAGCCAAAATGAGCACACACAAATTCCTGCAGAATAAGTGCTTTCAAAGCAAACCTGGTAATTCATACAGTTAAGCTGATTTTGACTTTATTTAGCATTTCCATGGCACTCAGCATATTTAAATCTCAGTGCAACTGTGCTCACTGTGCAACAGCAGGTGTAGAGCAAGCAGAGGCTGCAGTGGAGAGCGCAGGGCACTGACTGCGCTGTGCTGCAGCTCCAAACCACAAACACATTATGTGGGCCCCAGCTCAGCAATTTAAATGCAAGTCCGACCACCACCTTTTTGATAGATGGATAAGCCTTAAATTTTGCATAATCGATATGTCCATTTAATTTGATTTAAACAACTCTAATCGTAACAGAGCATCTCTCACTGAAAACATTTGCCACTTCCACCACAGTATTTTTTACTCAGAAACAGCACCAATTATTTTTTCCAGAGGTAAGAGTTCTCTGCTTGTTCCAGTCTCATGCCACTACCTACCTTTTCTTATTGGACAAAGTTGTTTTCATAAAGCTAATATCCTGCAACATGTCATTTCATTCATTTCAGTGTCCTTTATCATTTTTATTACCTACCTACCGATTTTTCTGCCAAGACCTTTCCATGATTGATCTGTTACAACTTTAATAGAAACTGTACACTTACAGAAGGCTTGAGGAGGGTCACATTTACTCCCAATGTAATTAAACTGACAGCAGTGGCTTTATCCCAAGAAAAATTTGGCTGTGTGCATTCACAACAAATAATGAATTCCAAAATTACTCAATTGTTTCGATATCTCATTTCTCTTCTAGAGAGTTAAGGTCTATATTGAGCCATGTGTCTTGGTCTTGTACACATGCTTTATTTCAGGAGATAGCAACAGTAATTACATCAGTAATTACATCTAGGTTAGTTAATTGGATTTAATATATTCTGATCATGAATTTAGATCAGACCCAGTTTTGAATTACAGGTAAGTTGAATTGCTGGCATAGTAGATATGCCAGAAACATTTGTTCACTAAATCACTCATCTGCATTTCATTCATTGCCTATTGTTACAGAGGCAACAAAAATCCTAGGAATCTGAAGTTATTTATCTTTCCTTCTATACCTACCTTACCACACTCTTCTGTTTCTTATGTACTGTGTGTGCTCTTACCACCTCTCCTTTTCACCTCCAGCACATGAGAGAATGGTTTATTTCACCATTTCAGAATTAAGTAATAGGCTTTCCTCTAACTCATGTCTTGTATTCACCTTCTCACCTTTTTATCATCTCCTGTCTGCTCTTCATAATCACTGTTCTCTTTTCTTTTGTGGAAACTTGACATGACTGCCCAACTTTGAATCTACAAACTGGTTTCCACCTGAAAGTCTTAACATTGCCAATTTCTCTTCATTGTGTTATTTAATGTTAGGACTGGCCCCTGGGATTTTCCTGAGAGAAATGACTCTGTGACTAAGTTTTTTGACAAATGTGAGCTGTGAGAGGAAACATTTGAAAGGACAAAGGGAACTCTATCCTTCATAGCAGCAAGAAAATCAAAGCAGTTGTAAACTCTGCCTGGTTGTCAATATTTAAGAAATCTTTTATCCTTTTAAAAGGCAGATCTAGGTACAGATCTCCTAGGTCATACTTGGAGATTGTATGGATAAATTTTAGGCTGTACATCAGTTCTTATGTGGGCATCAGCTATTTAAATATTGAGGAACCTTACTAATGGAAGAACTTAACAAGGAAAATAACCTGAGATGACCACGGGCATAGTAAACACCAGCATCATGCTGGATTACAATGCTGCAGCACCTCATCCAACTCATATCACATTATGAAAAGGATATTTTTTGTGGTCCTAGGTTAGTCAGGCCTTAAAGAGATGTGCACCATGACATGGTAAGCAGTCAGCAGGCAGCCGTGCTCCCTTCAAACAGACTTTATTCCTCCAGCAAAAGCAGCTGATATGATGTTTTCATGGTCTCCAAAGGCACTGAAGGAATGACTCTATTGGATTTACTTGTCCAGCTTTTGGCAGTGGGAGGAGGAGCTACAGGGATGCCTTCTGTCAGAAGCTGTGAGAAGCTTCCAACAGAGCCAACGCCAGCTGGTTCCAAGATGAACCCACTGCTGGCTAACGCTGAGGCAATCAGCCATGGTAGTAATGACTCTGTGATAACAAATTTAAGAGGGAGAAAAGTGTTGTGTTTAAAATAGCCTGGCTGTCCCGGCTGTCCTCATCCAGGGCACGAGCCTCCAGGCCACCACAGCCTACTGCAGGGATGACTCCTGCCAAGGTGGGGCTGCCCCTGACAAGTGAGCAGTGCAGAGCCGTTGACAAAAGAGGCGAGATGAGGTAGAGGGTGCAGGAGGGGGTCTCCTCCATAATCTCCTTAATTGTAGGGTTAGGGTGCAGGGTATCCGGGAGGGAGAGTGGTGAAGGAGAAATCCTGAGGGCTGTCCCTAGGCGGCCAGTTATAAGGGGAAGTGACAACCAATTGGGAAAGGGGTAAGGGGAGGGTACAAGGGTCCGGGGTCCAGCCAAATCATATGAGGGAGGGGTATAATAACTTATAACCAATAATACATCAAACATAACAGAACCTTCGGGAAGAGGGGTTTGGTCCAAGACCCTGGACACGCCTCTCTTCTAGAACAGGGGTGGATCTTAGCCCCTGGTTCCATCCCCCGAGTCCTCCCCGAAGGAGGAACCTCCTTCAGAGGAACTGGAGCCGGAGCGAGAGGCAGCTGCAACCAGGGTTGGACCTCCCACAGAAAAGAAGTTGCTGTGCTGAAGAATTTGCATCCAGAGAAGAGAGGTGTAAGAATACATGAGAGAAGCAACAGTTCAGACCCCAGTGTTAGCCAGAAGGAGGAGGAGGAGGTGCTACAGGTATTGAAGGTGGGATTGGAAGGTGCAAATCTGTGGGAGGCTCATGCTAGAGTAGAGTGCCAGCAGGGACTTGCAGAGCCATGGAGAGAGGAGCTCAGATTGGAGCGGTTTTCCTGGTAGGACTTGTGCCACTTTGGAGGACCTACAATGAAGAAACCTGTTCTTGAAGGACTGCACCCCACGGAAAGGAATTCACGTTGGAACAATTCACAAAGAACTGTAGCCCATGAGAAACACTTACGCTGGAGAAGTTCCTGAAGGAGCATCCCCACAAACAGTGTGGGACGGACCCCACGCTGGACATGGGGAAGGACTGCTCTCCCTGAGCAGCAGCAGGAACAACATGTGATGAACTGACCATAACCCCTATTCCCATCTCCCTGTGTCACTGGGGGAAGAGGTAGAGCCCAGGAAGAAGAGAGGGTGGAGGGAAGGTGTTTTTAAAATTTGTTTTACTTCTCATTATCCTGCTGTGATTTTCCTTAGTAATAAATTCAGTTAGCTTCCCTGGGCTGAATCTGTTTTGCCCATGACAATAATCAGTGACTGATCTCTCTCTGTCCTTAGCTCATGAGCTTTTCATTATATTTTTGGTCCCATGTCCAGTTGTGGAGGGGAGTGATAGAGAGGCTATGGTGGGTACCTGGCATCCAGCCAGGGTCAACCCATCACAACATTGTAAGTAACCTGTGTCCTCCATGAAAACCCAATACAAAACTGTCAGCTCTAAGAGTGTTTTGGTTTATGTCAATTTGCATTTTTAAGATGCCAAGAAAAAGTGATTATTTTAGTTATGAAAAATGTCCTGCAAAATGTCCTCTAGAATCTGGAGCTGGGAAAATGCAGAAAGGCAGACCATCCTCTGCAAAACTCTTTGCTGAAAGGTAACAGAAATATAATTATGTAAAATTTCCCGGTTAAAGCAATCTCCATGCAAGCAGAAGGGGGATAGTACCTCACGGTCATCATAAGCTAAATTGCACCAGTTCTTATCAAACAACAAAACCATCAACCTCTGCACAAAGTATGGCTCACAAATAGCAAGCCCAGTCCTCAGGTAAACTGTGTGGTGAATCACTGCAGGCAGACCAGAGGCTGAACTTTCTTGCATAAGCCACCTGCCAACTAATACTGTGGAACAACAGTAAAATATAACATATGTTTGTAAGCAATTTGCCCATGGGGAAAAGAAATGCTGTTCAGGGAATAAATAAGTACTCTGATGCAAATACTGTGCCTCGTTATTTCTTTGCCTCATGACTTGCTTTGGTCACACATGCTGAAAACACTTTGGCTTTAATATCTCTAGCCCCTGGGGAAAGACACTTATTATTTTCAATTTCCTTCCCTTTCCCTCAATTGTACATCCACATTTAGGGTTTCAATTCTGCTTCACTCTTTATCTTCCAGCAAGCTCTGTTGTTATTTTTTTTTTTTTAATGGAAAGTTGTGGGGGACAGGAGAAATTGCACCAGGACCCACATTCCGTGACCACAGGTTCTGCAAACTTGCAGGTATATAGCACAGCAAAGTGTTCACTTCTCCACTGCACCTGTCCAACAGCAAAAATAAATCCATCCCTTCGGAAACCACCATGGAGCGTTGCAATCTCGTCTACCACGCTGGGGACCTTTTCTTCCCGGTCTGGATTAGGGAGCGATGCAACGTCCCCATCTGTTTAACGTGGTTCTAATTAATGCTCTGCCAGCCACCCTGAAGCCTCTCGGTCATTAAGCGGCTAATGTGAGAGCGCGGCTAATTACCGAGCGCGTGCGCACTCGCGCTAGTGTGTCCCGGGGCACGAGCGGATGCGCGCCCGCCCGCGGTGCGCCAGCCAGGGATGCTCCGGAGCGCAAAGCAGGGACACGAGGCTTCCCTGGAGTCCCCCGGTCGCACTCCGCCGCTCGCTCCTTCCTCCTCTGGAGCCGGCACGGCAACAGGGACACTTCCCTGTGGTAAGTTTTCAGATTTGTCATGTCTGCGCCCACTGATGTAGAAACTACGAGAGTGGCACCGGGAGCAATGATGGAAGGATAATTAAAAAATAATTAACAAGAATAATTTGCAGGGGGCCAAGGGACAAGAGCTTTTATTTCATCAGCTGGTGTAAGTGATTAAATAGGTACACAGAACTGCTGCAGAAGTATCCCTTTTCCTAAATCGAGAGGAGGGATGGCGTACAGGGAGCAATTACCAATTAGTTCCTTTCTTTTGTTCTTTTGTCAGACTGACTAACTTGCATGACCAAGTAGTGTACTCCAAAACAAGCAGTTAACAAATCACCTACCCCCACTGCGAAGAGTAGCTCTGGCAGCGTGATGGTATGTGATGGAGAGCACAGCTGCACAGATAAAAGGAAAGGGAAGCAGCAGAACAATAGACTCTCTGCACTTCAGTGCCACTGGATGGGGGGTATGACGGGAGGAGGGGAGGAAGCCTGACTGCATCTCTTATCAGCTATCACTGCGCTCCTCTCATCCGAAATAATTTATTGCTTTATAAGAAAGGAGAACAAAAAGAAAGAGCTCCCTCGTGATATTTTGTGGTTTGTTTTGGTATCGGAAACTAAGATAACACCTCTAAGAGATGCAAACTGTAAGACTTGCTTTCAGCCAGGCGCACCTTCCTAGCAGCTGAACGTCTTCCCCCCGGCAAAGGCAGCTTCCCTGTGGCTGGTCAAGGTTGTTGCACTCTGCATTGTACTAGAAGGTGTCCAGATGAGAGTAAATCACACGTTAAGAGAAACGATCCCCGTGATCTTGTGCTTTCCTCTGAAAATAATCCAGCATCTTTAATTTGAACACTTTGGCTTTTGTTCCTTCTTTCTTGAAAGTCTTTGAACTCCACAGCAAATCCTGCATGTGGACAGGACCCTGCTGTCAACCTTACCATGGACAGGACCTGAGCTTTCTGGTTTAGATTAAGAATCAAGAGGGCAGCTTTTTTTTCCTAGGGTAGTTTCAAGCCCTAAATCTGATGTTCTCTCTTCAAGGTACATTGATCTCAGGGAGTTTTAGGGTTTTTTTTTTCTTTTTTTTTCCTGCAGCCCCCTGTTCTTGACATTCCCTTGTATTTGGCTTCTGCTAGAAATGTGATCAAAATGGTACCAGCAGCTAAATGAGCCACAGGAATAATAAGTGGCATAAAACATACAACAAGCCTGAGAAGCAGGCTTCTGTTATTAAAATACCTCAAAATGAAAATTTAAATACCAGGTCAGCATCCGAGCTGCAGATTTTATGCCAGATTTCCAGGCCAGTACAGCATGAATACATTTCTGGGAAGTATCCAAGCCTTTGAATACTTTTCTAGACCTTTCAAGTTCACCAAGCATTAATGACCGTATGAAAAATGCAAATTTAGTACCATATGTGAATTCAAAATCAAAGCCTTATAAAGAACAATGTGGAAATGTATATTCCAGATGCATTTCTGCTTGGAAGCTAAAAGAAAAGCAGCTTTCAGGATTTTGCCAGGTTTCCCCATTGTAATTCTATCCTCTCTTTTCAACAGCTCTCTATGTAAATGATGATAGGGCAGTTAAGCACAGTGATTGTTCAATGCTTTCTACTGTTCGGTGGGGTTTTTATCAGGGGTTTTCAAATTCAGCATCTTTATCTGTACTGCCTTTCAGTCAGTACCTGCTTCTTACCAGTCCTAACAAATATCTCTTCTCTAAGTTTGACCATCCTGCTGTCACAAGTATTATACAATATAAAAGTCAGGCTCCTAGCAGCAGGGAAGTGGATCTACTCACGTGCCAGATGCATATTCATTTATTGCACTCAGTCGTGTTGTCTTCAGTTCAGGGAGTACAAACAAGCTTCCAGGCACTGCACCAAGGGCCAAGGTCTTGTCTGCACTAGGTTGGAGAGTCTTACAATCAAAGCAAGTTTTCCTCAGTGCCCCTACAGCACAGCACATTCCAATGACACAAGTTGCCATCAAGTACTCAAGAGGGATCACATCTCTCCTGCAGATTGCACTTGACCCAAGCAAGGTTAATTGTAATGTAAGTCTCTATGCACATAGGCTTCATGGTAACAAGCATTTCTGAAGGAAAACATGAAGCTCCAGAAGTCGTTATTTTCCACATTATCTGTGTTGTTTTAAAGATACTGAATTTCTTTTACTATTTTTCTTTTTCTGTAATCACCGAAGTCTTTTCCACACAAAGGAAATTCTCATATCATTTCAGCATCACACTCTATGTCCTGCTTACAAACATGCATAACTCTTCACATTAGGACTCTGCCAGAATAAATTGGAGTCCATAGACGTCAGGAAAAAATGGGACATTGTCAAATATCAGCAAGCACTACAAAGCCATTTCCCAAAGCAAAGCTCCAAAGTCATCGTTTTATTCATATGCATCTATAAAATTCCCTGAAGTGTGCAGTACTTTGACAGAGGCTTGCACAGCACTGTCTCCCCTGGTACAAGACACTCTTGCTCTGCCTCAGAACGTGGAGCAGGCTACAGTACATTTAGCTTCCTTACCTCCTTTCATCCCTCCATCATGAAAGTCCACATGCATACTGGAAAAATACCAAGAGCTGTTTACTCAAAACAAGTTTTTAAGATTTTCCGTTTTCTCTCTCTCTGCTTGGTAAAATATGTCAAAACATAGCTCAAAGAAGCTAAAGAGCTGGCTGCTGCAGATGGAATTTCTCAGATGTTAATGTAGCATTCATAGGTAATGGTAGAGTATCTATCTACAAATATCTTGTGAAACACCAATCAATTAACTTGCAGACTCAGTGGCACCACACACTGAAGAGGGAGGTAGATTTCTAAACACAGGTGGGCATTTTATAACTTGTACTAAATTAATTAACTGTAGGCTTGACCTCTCCACTAAAACTGGAATATCATACCACTTTTTAAATTAATTGTTCCTGAATATGGGAATACTTTGTTTTGACATTTTGTTTTAGAAACTTGAAAGATTTGCTAAAATAGTTTAAACTGAAACAACAGCAAGAAAACCATTTTATTCTTGGACAAACTAAACTCCTAAAGGAGGGAGGGGTGTGAAACCAGATGTTACAAAAAATGCTTTCCATGGCTTTGATTCAGTCAGTGAAAAACTCTGTTCATATCTATCTTAACTCCTGAGTACAACAGATCATTCCTATCTCCTACAAAAATCTCAGTGCTATCATAAGGGCTAAGTGCAAAAAAGCCACATAAGATGAAGGTCAGCTGCTAAGAAGAAAATATGAGTTAGCTAGAAATTGCTTTAGGCTGGAAGGTAAAGTTTTCTCATTCATTAAAGAGCTGACATTAAAGAGCAGTTTTACCAAAGGAAAAGAGAAGAAAACCTAGCAACTTTCATATGGATTTTGTAACTTTATTGTGCATAATACAAGAATCGCCTTTTCTTCTGTCCTCCATGAGAGACACCATTTACAATAATAATTTCAGAAGCTATGGAAGGAAAACTCATAAAGCACTGTATATACATCCTGTAACTGGATCTCCGTGTGCACAGGCAGAAAATGACTGAAGGCAAAATAATTTGCTGCAATGGACTGAGCACAGTCATTCTCAGCAGAGGAATAATCCTGAAGGAAAGGAAATCAAAGTAGTCAAGTGCTATTAAATAAAAGCATTTAGAAGCAAGACATTGATAGTATGGTAAGTGGCTCGAGCTCTGCCATGATAGAGCTTTTTGCTAGAGCAAGGACTCTCAGGTATTGTATAAAAGTCTCTAGTCTGCTCAAGGATCCCAGGAGATCTACAGCAAAATAAGAACTAGTGGAATAAAATTTGAGCTGGAAGTTACTGTGAAGACTTTAACTTTTTCTGGTAAAACACCCAAAGCTCTCACCTGTCCTATTGATAAGGGGAAATCCTAATGAAAATGTAGCTGTGAACCCAGAACCCAAGGCAAATTTTCTCAGAAAAAAATGAGTCCTGGTGAGGGGTGGACTGGATGAAGTGCTGACACCTGGAGATATTTTCACTCATCTCACAAGCATGACACATTGGGCAAAGCTTTCAGCTAATGCTAACAAATGGAAACAAGTAAGTCTCTCAGACTTTTTATTCTGCAAGAGTTTCCTCCTAATTTTCCACTGGCTCAGACCCTCCAGCTTCAACAGGCCAGTGCTGTAGCATATTTTTCTGATATCATCTAGAGTGACTGCTCTATTTCCATACAAAATGCCAAAAGAAGTTTCTGAAGTGGGAACACTTTTTCCTCCAAGGAATAGTGCCATATCTCCCATCTGTTTTCAAAGAGGCAGACAAATATTTATCAGATGATAACCTATCATGACTATTCAGATGACACATACTCAGTCCAATAACCTAAAGTGAAACCCTCTGTTTTTTATTACTTTCTAGCACATCTGTTCCGCTAACAGAATTGCTTATAATGCTGGCAAAACTGGAAAAGCTGTATATAAAGAGACAAAGCCACCACTGTCATGTATTGTAAGGGTGCTCCTTATGGTTTTTTACACAAGGAGTGACCACCTCAGCAGTTCAGAAGTTGCACTTCACTTGTATTTGGTTCTTTGAAAGAAGTCAGTGACAATTTTAATGAAATTACCTTTGTCTTCAGATCATACTGATACATAAAATCAGAATCATAGAATGGTTTGGGTTGGGAGGGACTTTAAAGATCATTTAGTTCCAAACCCTCTGCCATGGGCAGGGACACCTCCCACTGGACCAAGTTTCTCAAAGCTTCTGCCAACCTGGCCTTGAATACCTGTTTATCCAATTCCCCATGCTACTATGAGCATCCCCACACAGTGCTTTTTATCATCCTTAACAGTATAAGTACAAGAGGAAAAACATATATGTTACTCACAGCTGGTACAAGATAAACCAAGATAAACAAGAGAGAAAACTAACACACTGACATATTTTGCAGTACAGGAGACAACACCCTAGAGAATCATGTTAAAGAGATTGTACAGTTAGATGTTGTCAGATATGCACTGGCCTTTCACTGATAATGCATGACATCATATAGAGTGAGAAATAGAAAAACAATTTGAAACTTTGTGTTTTTCTTTGTGCAGACACCATTGAGAAAATAGCCAATGGTGATATAAAAAGGGCCATATTGACCCCTTTTCTCTTTTGGCAGTTGGGCTGGCAATAACTGTCTCTTTTTATTAATATTGTTTTTATCTAGAGCCCTAATGACCATCCTACATAGGTGAAATGAAAGACATTTGTTTTATGCCTTGCACCTCAGTGGGGAAAAAAAATTCAATGTATTGCTCTAATTTGCTAAATAATTTCTTGCTGTCAAGAAGAAACAGCCCTCGAGGGCCAGACACCTCACCTGGCCTGTTCAGAAGCTAATTACAAATCACTGTTCCTGAGAGGGGGGGTCTCAGCACAGAACATGCAACAGTCTGCAGCTCTCTGTGCTAACGTGATCAGCAATGATGACATCGATTACAGAAGTTCCTCGAGGAGGGCCTAAGTCTTTCTTAAAGCATTAATCAGAGTTTGCATAAAAAGTAACAGGAACTGTGGAACGGCGCTGGCAAGCCCAAGCAAGCTGACAGATACTGTGCCTGCCTGGGTGAGCTCACTCTGCTGGGATCAGAACTGAGACACTATCATCTCCAGGCACCAGCAGCAATGAACTGACTGAGCTTAAAAGCCAGTTCCTTTCCAGTCACTCCTCCCTAGAGGAACACAGAAATCTTGCAATGGACTGGTCAATCTCAGAAGTGCTGAAGCTGGGGAGTTAAAGAGGAAGCTAAGAGAGGCTTCTGAAACAGCAGCTCCTTAAGTCTGCTGAGGGTGGCAAATGTAATGAAACAGACAATTAAACACATTGAGGAATGCTACTGGTACAATCAAATTTATTGTTCTTAATTTCTTTCTTTGGAAGCCCAGTCCTGCTTACAAGAAAACCCTGTAAAAATTCATTTGAGAAGTTGATGCATATGGAGAACTTACACTGGAATTTCATCCTTTTGCATCTGAAATATCAGAAAACAGGGGCTTTTCTAGCTTTATCCAGGACATAAATCCTAAGAAGAATGATATTTTTCTTGGGGTTTGGTCTTTCAAATCCATAGACTCATACTTTGTTCTTTATATTTTTCTCTCACTCCTGAATATTTTGGTCTATTTTATCTTCACTTTCAATCAAAGACCCAAATTATATATTTTTCCCCCTTCTGGCTGGATAGCAGGATGACTTATGTAGGTCCTTTTTCATCAGAATAGCTTGCGGAATTTATTCCTTCATCTTTTTACCACAGCAATATCACCTCTGCATATTGTGTTTTTACTACTAAATGATAAACAACTCCAAACAATATTTTTCAGAATAATTTGTGCCTAACGATGAGTGCCAATGAGTGCCTCTCACTCATATAATCTTATATTAAAAAAAAATAGGTATGTTTTTATCTGTCCTCAGTCATTCACTCATCTCAGACTTTTCTTATAAGGTAAATTCTTCCAACTACTATGGGCATTTGCTGATAATTTCTGGTTGGGATAAAAATACTTTCCAATAGTTTATGCCGTTCTTCACCTATAATTTACAAGTACAATATCCAAATAAGAAAGCATTTTGAAACTCCAGTTATTATTATTCCAATCATCTATGGCTCAAACTTTTAGAAAGAAGCAACCAAAGTAAATGAAAATCTTATAAAAAATTTTAATGAAGCTGTCATTCCACAGAGGTTTGAGATTCAATATTATCTAAAATTTTAAAACAGTTTTATTGCCCTAGTGCTGATAATGAGCAATTCCATTCTTATTGCTGCACTGGGCGTTTCAGCAAGATTTGACCTGGTTTCAGTAGAGAAGGAAATAAGGTTTTCCAGAGCGAGGAATAAGGTCACACAGAGCTAGATGTGTGGTAGAAACAAAACCAGAAAAGCAACAGTTGGTTAGGGTGATGAAAGGTCTAGCAGGAAAAGCTGGTTATTAAAACTCATCCTGGCAGTGACATTACTGAGGGTGGCAAAAACAATTGTCAGTGTGCCATTCACAAGGGCTTCAGCAATGCAACAGAAGTATCAGACAGTAGTGACCAGGAATGAAGGTGTAAGTCAGGCATGCATACTGGTAAATAATAATAATAATAATAATAATAATAATAATAATAATAATAATAATAATAATGGATAAAAATTGACAAGTCATGAGGAAAATACATTAATACATTATTCCACTCAGAGATAAATATGTATGATATTTTGAATTGGCAACATAAGATTTTAATTAAATTATAGGTGTTTGACTCTAGTTGTTTCCTGTTACACTGTAAAATTCTGTATAAAAAAACAAAGCCTTTTTTTCCTGATATATATATCTGTGCACACAAATATGCTCCTGGAACAGCATGGAAAATTTACACCAAGGTGCTTCTCTTTGTTTTTTAATGGACTGTAAATTTTCCTTAATAGACTGTAAATTTCTGTTGTATAGATTGTTTGTATGCATGAAAAAGCATCTAGGTCGGGGCATAAGAAACAAATCTCAGGTGGATAGGGAAGGAAGCAGGACAGCTCAATAAAATTAAGCTACTATAACGTGACTTTTCTCATCTCCACAGTACCAACCAGTTACTATCCCCATGCTCCCTGTAGGGTGAGTAACGTAGAAAAAAGGCTAAAGGGGCTGCCTGTATCTACAGAGAAATCACCACAGACTGAATTAAAAGGCAGGACTGCTCCAAGTTTTTTAAAACCCATCCTGCCATCAGCACATACATTTCCCTGCAAAACTGCACAAACTGAACACTCATGGGTTTTGCTGCATTAGCAACTCAATCTCCTGAACCTTTCACTTGTTGGTCTGAACCCTGTTAATTAAGATTCAAGAGGACCAAAGTGGTGGCTGCTCAGGGTCACTGGGCAGCCCTGCTGCAAACCCTGTGCTCTGAGGAGGGACCTTGGGTCAGGTGCTCTGCTCATTAGGGAGTCAGGAGGGTCTGTGTGTGCTGCCAGACCCACAGGTCATGGCTTTCCACAGCCCCTCTCTGACTTGGGGCACAAAAACTCGGGAGGCAAACTGCTGATGGGTTCTGCCACTTGAGGGGAACAAGGGGGCAGTGTATGTTTTGTGTCAGACCTGAAGGTTCATACCCCACAGGGGTGTCCCGGTCAATTATTTCACTCTGAAAGGTGTTTCAACTGGTTAGGGCCTGATACTGTTCACCCACATACACAGGAAAAACAGGATCTTCCTAAAACCAGCTCTCTGTGTGTTTACACAGCAGGGAGGGTGTATATGCCAAAATAAATAAGATTCTTACCCTTGACATTGTGAAAGAAATTACTCAAAAGAGAGATCAATAGGAATTTGTTACAAATGCATGATAGGATGATTTTCAAATCAGGATAAGTTTTTACAGGGAGTTAACTCTGAAAAACAAATATATAATGAGAAATATCAAGTTATCTTTGTTATGTGGGAGGAAGGTTTCACATTAAGGATCTTCTCTAAATATTTTTAAGTTGTGCAGTGACTAATATTAAAATACCAAAGTGACAGCTTAAGTCTTATATTAGCACATCAGCAAGCAGAGGCAGTGTATAAGTATGATTGCTGGGATGTTTGAGGATATTTAGAGGCTGACTGAGGTTGCAATACAGCTTTAATGAATATACTCAGCAAGAAATTCTAGCATTCAAAAATTGTAAATGAGAACAAAATTTATGCCCAGACCAGTATAAAACAAGGCTCACCTTTCTTCATCTTTGAGGCTAGGCCAGTTAGGAGATGGCCATGGTTTAGCTTCCAATCTCTTAGGCATTTCAAAGGT
The DNA here is from genome assembly GCA_013397895.1 of Origma solitaria. Taxonomy (NCBI): domain Eukaryota; kingdom Metazoa; phylum Chordata; class Aves; order Passeriformes; family Acanthizidae; genus Origma; species Origma solitaria. The sequence continues at coordinate 906,151 of VZRL01012172.1, read as the reverse complement.
AATACTGTACCTACTTTGCTTTTCAAATGACAGCTCTCTGCTTGGTGACTTTATGTGTCGAGGATTAAGACAAAGTGGATATAGTCTCCTGTAGAAATTGCAAAAATCAGCTTCCCTTCTCCTTTCTCACGTTCTACATGTAAGCAATAATCAGTCTCACAGCATATAACAATTTAGAACAGTATTTTACAGAAACTTGATTAAAATTACACAAGTTGGGTGGAGGGGGAAGATGAGAGCAAAATGAATTTGCAATTGCCAGAGGAAAACTCATTAACCTTGGTGGGCTTATTAGGAAGTTGGTTTTTAACGCATCCAGGCACCTCTTTTGATGTCCAGTGTATCCAGAAGCTCTGTTTCCCTGGTCACTGACAGCTACCAGGAGAGCGCAAGAGCTCCCATCCAGGGCAGGCTCTGAATGTTACATCTGCGAAAAAAAAAGTGAGAGGAGACAAGAAAGGGAAGAAGATAAGGAAGGAGAGGAATGGAGAGAGGAAACTTCCTAGAAAAACACCTCATCTTAATAAGAAGTTAAGACATGCCTGGGGCTTTCAGCCAGACAGGGAACCTGGGAAATTCTCAAGTGACAAGAAATAAAGACTGTTGGTATTTTTTTAAATTGAGCAGCAAATCCTCTTCTGAAGCTCTTCAGTGACATTCAACATTCACCATATTAACACCTCAACACTTCAAAAAATTCTTATGCATTTTAATTTTCTTCCTTATTTCATTAGTCAAGGACCACATTGAATAAAACAGTTTCAAGTGCCGATGACAGAACACAGAAACAAAAGTGATGCCTAGGGAGGGATGGCGCTGGAAGAAGAACATGGCACCTCAAAGATATTAAGGTTCAGCCAGAAGTTCCCCTCCTAACAGTTTGCCCAGTCTTGGCTCAGGAATGGGTTACAAATTCAGATGAGATGCCCAAGCCTGTGAGGAGGGTGGGGAATTGCTGCCTGAAGGGGAAAAGCAAAGCAGGAAGGAAGAGTGAAGTTCATGAGGATTACACTGCAAGTTGTTATCACCAGGAGCAGCAGCAGGCTGCCTTCAGGAGAAGCAGCAGCCATGCCTGAGTCTGTTCTTGTCCTTCCCAGTTTCTCCCACGAAGAATGGTGAAAGGAAGAAGATACACATTTCTTACAAGGAAAACACGTGACAATGAAGAAAAAAGCTACTCTGCAGAGTATCCTTTTTTTTTTTTCCTTTTTTTTTTCTCACTGTTTTTCTTGGTCAATAGCTTGGTTTTGGCCAAACCACCAGCAAACCACATCACTCATTTTGGCGTACATTGGAAAGCTCTCACCCTTCAGAGACATTAGATCAGAACAAGGACCAGTCCTATCCACTTAGTGAAATACAAGATTTTTTTTCCTTAAACTATTGCCCAGTTCCTTTTTGTCATCCTTTTCAAAGCACAGATTCCTTTTCCTTGTCCTTTGTGCACTGAGAAAACAACTTTCTAGAAGATATTTTTGATTTCAATTAAAAAAACCAAAACACCAGAAAACCTCCAGGGCAGTCTAGGTAATTATTTTTCTTACCTTATTTAGCTTTAACAGGCTTAGGTTTCAACCAAAACGTACAAATTGTGAAGCTCTAAACTTTACATTTTGTTTTGAGGGAAATGACACATACCTCAAAAATTCAGAAATAATGGATAATCATCTATTTTATTCATAAACCATAATGAAAATAATTGTAAAAAGTAATTCAAGATGTAATGAAGGCTGATACACACAAAGATATAACCCCTGGCTCAAGAAAACCCTAAACTTCAGAACACAAGAAACACAGGAGTATTTTAGGGAAAACAATTTTTCTGTTGTCATAAACTTCCCCATATGTCTTCTTAGGCCAGTTTTGTAGTCAGGATACCAAGCTGCGTGGATCTCTGCTCTGACCCAGTTCAACCACTCTTATCTTCCTAAAACACATCAAACATCTGATAAAGTCTGACAGTACCAAATCTCACATGGGCTGCAGTTAGTGATCAGCTAAACATTGGGTGTTACCGGCCAAGCCTGGTTTTGATTGTTGCATTATTTGCACCACAGCCAGCTTGTCCTTATATATTCCAGTTAGCGGCACAACAAAATGGTATGAAAAGCAGCATAAAGTGGGAGGGGACACCAATCCCAGCAGCAGGGACACGGTCACGCTGTGCACACAGGGAGGCCTGGCACTGTCCATGGGGCTCCGACCCTCTATTTACTAAGCTCAGGCTCTGTGCCGCATCCCAGAGGGTCACCACTCCACCGGGGAACCTTGTGCATACACAGCCTTGCTATTACAAACAAGCTGGAACTTGGGTTTGCCCAGTGTTCTGCTGCCTTGTGTAAATAAATGCTGTGTGACCTGCCCATCTCGAGCCTCCAGCTTCCTTGTCATAAAACAGACTTTCTGCACACTTCAGCTGAAGAATTACATCGTCAGTTTTGATAATAAAGCAGCTGCTGAATTCACATCTGCTTCTGGAAGGCTAGCTGAACTCTAAAGGAATTGCAGTAGATATTAAAAAGTTCAGACGTGAAAAAAAAATGCAAAAAATTAAAGTATATGGAAGAGGTGCTTTCAAGTTTTCACAGAAAGATTGAAAAAATATTTGTTTGGGAAAAAAGTTTAAAAAAGGGAAAATCTTTTCTAATAAGAAATATACTTTTTGTCTTTATTGGCTGTCACTGAAGCACTTTGGCCAGTACAAACAGAAAGAGCTTCATGATTTCCCACATCTCATAAGAAATGTGAGGAAAAGACCTGTAAAAACTTAGAGCTCTTTTTGTGCAGCTAAGCACTAGCTTTGCCATTATATTCAGGTTTAATGGAAAATTAGAAATGAGCGTATTCTGGTTTTTTATCCCACGCCTCCATTTCTATCATGAACATCCATTACACTAGGGTATCTGCTTCCATCTGAAATGCCCTTCTGTATTGGATCGTGGTCTGCTTTGTTACACAACACTAAGAGGTTCATTTCACATTATGCCATGGCTCTCCAGGGGAGCTGCAGTAAGACCAGTGTGAAATACCTCTAAAAATATATGCTATAAATGTGTTAAATAAAAACAGTCAAGAGCAAATTTCATTTTAAGAGCTCTTATTTCACATTATACTCTTATACATGCTGTCTGGTTTCAGTGTACAGTTTATTTCTATACCCAATGCTGTCTTGACCTCAAAGGCTTTCTTGGCAATGTAAGCAAGAATCCATATCCAGTACTCACTTTCTGTCCATATGCCTCACGGGCTTGCCCTGGATGCATCATTCAAGTCCCTGTAGATAAATATTTTTGCCTCGTAGGTGCACACAGATATTAGATATTCCTGAAAAAATGCAATTATATGCATGTATGTGTAGCCACATCCGTGCACATGTGCAGCTGCATGTCAGTTTATTTGGCATCAATATTCTAATGCACTTCTACGTCTAACAAGTTGATGCTCTGATATTGCAATCCTTATGACCATCCTGACATTTTTGACAGCAGCAGCAGCAGCAGCAAGAGTCACTTTGGCACTGCACTCACACTTGCCCAACATCCCAGTATCCCTGCTCTCCACCTCTGATGGATATTGTTCCCAGTTTAGCCCCCATACATTCAAACTGGGCTCATCATATACAGATGCATGTGGTTCACATTAACAGCACCCATATTACTTTCAATGGCAGAGTGAAGAAATACGATGGAACCCAGGCAGTTTAAATTTATTTAATCTCACCTTCTCCTCATTGCTGAAGCTAGGCATACCCTGGCCTGTCTCATGTCCCTGTAGAGCAAACTTAGGGCAATTCACTTTTTAATTAGAGTATTAATTCCTCTTGGTTTTATTGTCTTTAAGTCACCCAATAGACATTGATTCTTTCTGAATACAGTGCCTATTCTTCTGCACATCTGGGCAGCACAGTGAGGTCATGCCTGCATTCAGCATCCAGCTGCCAAGACAGAGACTAACCTCTCACACATCTTCAATTTACCCCTGGTTGGAGCCCCACCCTGAGCACCCAGATGTACTACAATTCCTGAAGTCATGAATACAGTTTGCTGTCTTCTCTAAGACACTTTAATGCCTCCAGTTCTGTTTATCCTCTCTAATGAGTCTACAGAGAGAGCTGACTCTTGTCCTTCAGAAGGTGCTGGAAGGTACAGGCAGCAGAAGGGCAGCTTTGAAGTTTGGGCTCTTCAAATGAGAGATCAAACTATATCAGAAAGCTAATGATCTCAGGAAAGAGATCTGACAGGCCATTTAGGAATGTCAATAAAATGTCCAAGGAAACAAATATTATTTTTGTTGATTTCATTAATCTTGGCCCAAATTTTTTTTGAGCCAGCACAATTCAGAATGGCAAGCACTTTATCCATATGACAGCATAATAAGAAAATTGCCACTCAGGCTTAGAAAATGAGCCTTTCCCATTTTCTGACATTCATTTATCCAGGGGAAATCATGCAACATCTGAAATTATGTAGGCCTTATCTTGAAAAAAAATGTTATTGAATCATAAAAACTGTCAATATAGTTTTAACCTTTGAAGAAACACTTTCTTTTCAAAAAGAGTCATACTGCCTTTTGCAAGGACAATTTTTGTAGTGACCCATTAGCATATTCCAAAGAGTTCTTTCTTATTACCGTATCTAATACCCTCTAAAGTTATCTCACTTTTCTGTTCACTCAAAGAATTGGCTCAAATAGCCTAAGTGCTATGACAGAAAACAATTAATGATACAATGTGCATGTTATCACTTACTTTTAACAGTTCAAAACCTGACAGACTATTCCTATCAGTTAGCATAATAGCAGGTAACTCCTTTGAACAAATCTAGCATTTAGATACTTTGCCTCCTTGCATTACATAATATATATTTCTTACCTTTCATTTTAATTGAATTACCTAAAGAAGAAAGAAATGCCTAGACATTGCAGATATTTATCCTTCATTTACTTTTGTTCAGTTTTAACCTATTATTTCTGTTTAAGCTTCTTCCTATACTCTTTTATGTTGTTCTTATAAAGTATCAATATAGATACAGCTACTTAGTAATCTTTCACACAAATTTAAGTAAGCAAAAAGTAATTCAAACCACTGGGAACTGCTTAAACACTATAACAATCAGTATAAGTTGTCTCACAACTCTAGGGCTGATTGATTTATGCATCGTGAACTTGGTACATGATGAAGAAAACCCAGTTTTGTTCACAAACCATTTGCAAGTGGTGGCGATTACTGTAAATCTATCACTGAGTTCTTTGACAAATTCAAATGGAGACTTCAACCTATTGGTCAGCCAAAAGCTATTTACTATTACTTATTTTTCGTTTAAAATTGTGATTGGTGGCTTGTATTACACATCATTTATGCTCTGGAAGAAATACTGTAGGGCGTGCAAGTCAGTTATCAGTCTGTTGATGGAAACATTCTCAAGACCTTTTTATAAATACTGTAGAAATACAGAGGGCTCTCTTTTCACACTCTTTATTAAAATGTAAAATAATACAAAGCTATTCTTTATGACTGTGAGGAAAACTATGAAAAGGGCATATTTTAATACATCAAAAGATAACTATCAACATACAGAACAGAGTTTATGAGGAAAACATTTGAATCAAGTGGATGCAGTTCATTAAGCCACAAAAACCAACACTATGAAATGAGGTGGATCATTTGGAAGGACAACATTAATGCAAACAGAATAATTTCCAAAAGCAATTGCGTGACTTCGAAGTTGTCTTGGTAAACTAAAGGGTTTATCTGACAATCACAGCCACTATTCTCCAACACAAACAATCCACACTAGCTGTGAAATAGACCTAGCGCTGCTCTGGCAGTGAACTCACTGCTCATGAGCTGTAGGCACAACAAGTCACTTGCTGTGCTTAATGAGGCTGCTGGTTTATATCCCTCCACCTTTCTCCACACTTGGGAATAGCAGCTTCTTCCATCACTCCATTCCAACTGCAGGGGTCAGTACACCTGCCTGCATTTTTATGGGCTTTATACCAGTGACATTTCTTTCCCTCTTATTTTTTTTTCCCTCTGTAACAGAAGTCAAAATAAAGGGATGAACCTCTAGCTCAGGATATTAGGCAATGATGGCTTAGAAGGTTCTTGTTCTACAGTCTTTTACAGGAGCATTCAGCATCGTGCTGAAGAAATGGAAAGAAGACATTGAGCAACTATTCATCTGTCATAAGATTAGCTCTTCAGAAAGTCTGTCCCTCTCCCATCTCCTTAAATACAGGTCTTCCTGTGCAGATATATCTACCAACCAACATCAAAATACATAAGCACGTCTTAAGTGTTTGTAGGCACAAGGTTAAACGGGAAGCTCTCCTTCAAAGTTATGACTGAGTTGTCAATATGAGAAATGGAACAAGCATTACAGTCTATTTGTCCTCTGTGACCTCCATATATGTTAAATACTGCTGCTGTTTTCTTCTTTGCCAACTCAAAAGGTGAGTGCGATGCAACAATCTGCAGATTTTGAATGCAGTAAGTTTTGTGAGACATATTTCTCAGGAACAGCAAGCACCCATTCAGGTATTCACTTTATTCACTCACACCTACAAGATAAACAAGTGTCTGAAAGCCACACAAAGCAGGTAGGCAGAAAGGACATTTTAAAGTCATTTCAAATACAGGTTTGTGGCACTGAGTACTCTTTAGAAAAGGTGGATCTTAGGGCTTCTTGAGAAACAGACAAAATAAAGTACAATGGTTCATGAACTAATCTCAGAAACGATTCATCTTAAATTTAGACCTTGAAGTACCAATTGCTACTGAACTAAGCATGAGCCAAAGCTATTGATGAATCAATTAAGACCCAGCTGACTGAGTGCTTTAAACATTTTTAAAGTATATCTGAACAGCTTAGGTCATGTTTCAACTCCACACCTTACACAAACGTGTTCAAAGGACTCAGCCAGCAAGTCCTAGGATATTGGAAAGTGTTTAAGGAAACAATGGATTCACTAGAAGTTAATTGCTTATCACCAATGTGCCTGATGCTCTGCTTGTCTATCCTCATGTCTTTCTATTCTGCTTTCGTTAGGACTGCTATTTCACTCTATTCTGTGTCTCTCTTTCTCCTTTTCCCTCTGGATTTAACTCTGTCCACCCCTTTCTTTCCAACTTTCCCCCTTCACCACAACTCTTCTTCTTCAGTTCTCTGCCTAACTCCCCTTATTTTGATCCTCCTGTAAAACCAGGTCAGCCCTGCTGTCCACATCCACCAGGGCTTGGCATACATTTTGCAATTGCTGGCTGTTCAGCACGTGTGCAGCCAATCACCACAGTGGCTCCTGTGTCTGGGAGGAGCTGAGTTTCTGCCAAGCCAGAGACAATTGACTCCTTGCTGACTATTGACTTGTAAGGCACCACAACCTCCCTGATCCACAGCCCCACTGCGCTCAAAAGCAGCACAGCTGAGTCTGAGGAACATTGATCTCACCTCCAGCTGTGGCCAATACCAGATGCTTCAGAGAAACAAAACACCCTTTATGGGTAAATACACTAGAATTTGCTGTGATCAGATGGACAAAAAGTGCAGCTAAAAACAGGTTATGTGACTCTTCTGAAAATGAGGTCTAAAAGTTCACCCTGCCTTGAAATATATTTCAACAATATAAGGTTTGGAAAGAGCTCCTTCTTTGTGGAGGAAATATAAGAGAAAACTTCACAACAATGTTATTCACAGATGTATTTGTGAAGACAAGGATTTTGTTCATTTCATTGAGTGATGACTTTTTTCCATTTGAGCTATAAATTTATCTTCCCAGTAGTATCAATTACTGGATATGCTTTTACCATGCTTTTACTTCCATATTGTTTGTTTCCTTTCTAAATTATAAGAGAAGAATACCTCTTACTTGTTTCAGAGGTCTAAGCCACAAGAAGAAAAAACAGTCTTCTCTCATAAGGCATATCTCCTGCTTCTTATCCCCTTACCTTCTAAAATTCCTATTTATAAAAAGGAGACAAACATAATATGGCCAACAATGAGAGGTAATGCATTGCTATCACTTCCATTCTCTGTACTACTCTTTTCACAAAACCACGCTTTATATTTTATTTTTGTCCGCTTCTGATTTGTCCTCAGAGGCATCCAGAACAAACAATTGATCACATTTTTTCATGTTGAAAATTAATATTTTCATTTTCATTTGTCTTTTTTCATTTGCGATCCATGATGGCACTTCATGTGAGTAGCTTTTGAACAATTTTATGAGACACTATGTCAAAGGCCTTTGAAAGTCCAAACAAATCCTTTATATTAACCTCCAAGGTTTAAGAGAAGTTAAATCTCTTTGACATTTTAAAAAGGGAAGGCACTTCTTTATTAATCTAATTTTCATAAGAAAATTTCTGATAATGCTTCAAATCATTTTTTTAAAAATACAAAAAGAGTTGTGTTTTCAGCTCCATTCCCATACATTAAATTCCTAAAGGTAACTCGAGTGATATCAGTATGAACTGATACCAGTAGAGTACTACACTTGTACATTTTTCACTGTTAGTATTTCTAACATACAGATAACTCTTCACACACCATCACTGTCAGAGAAATGTTTGTTGCATCTTCATCTAAAATAACAGAAGACAACATTCCTCATTTTTCCAGGAAAAGTTATTTTCTGTACAGAACACCAATTATCAATTCTGCCAGGTGGCACAGATCAAAAAAAGGAAGAATTAGTAGTTTAGGTAGAGCAGAACTCTTGTATCACCAGTGGCTCTTTCTCTCTCTGCTTTTGGTCTCAGCTTTCAGCAATATTGTAGGTTTTACAGAAAAATTCTTCTATTCCTATCTCAGGCTCATGGTGACCCTTATTAAATGTTAAAATGAAGAGAAGAGTATCTTCTGTTAGAAGCTCTGTATTTCAGCCTTTTTTCTTTAGATGAAACAACAGAGACTGATAAGGTTCGGTGTGCATGTATCTCAGCCTCTCTCAAACATTTCCAGAAAGACACTCCATAGATTTCTAAGAGCTGAGTTTTGGGTTCTCCCCTTATTTATGCTCCTGTCTCTGAGACAAATGAACAAATGAGTCACAACAACAAATTCATTAAATGAAATTAATAGATAAATGGAAAAGAAAAAACATCCACTAATAAGAAATCACTTACCAACAACATGATCGTTTAAACTTTGGCAGACCCTCTGAGAAGTATTTGTAACCGGAAGGAAAAATTGAACAAAATAAAAAATTAAGTAGTCTCTGTTGCTGAGCGAAAACAGTGAAATTAAATTGCAGGGTGTGTTAGCACTGAAAATCAAGTCACCCTCATAAAACAACCCCTGTCTTTTTGTTATTAGCACAGTTATCATAGTGACAAGCACTTTTGCAAAATCTTTCCAAATTCTGCACTCAAGTTTTTAGTCCCTGCTTTCAGCTGATATGGGTCTGCAAGTACTTTCACATCCAAAATCTAACTAAAGCACCTAAAAGTTTTGAAATCAAGTAACAAAATAACCTCCCAGACTTTATTAGATGGCTTGTACTTAGACTATTAGGAGAAAACCCAAAATTAATGTTAAGCAGTATCAATAATCTGGAGGGTTTATCTGCAGTTGAGCTGCCGGTGGTTTTAATTTTCCCTTTCAATACAATACCAGCTCTCAAGCATTGCAGTGGCTGTGTTTCTTATCATCACTGATAGAAACACACCATTTTTTATCTCCCCCCACCTGCTGCACACTTTCCCTTGGATGTCTCATCATCTGCTGTGAGCAGACAAAGCAGTAAACTCAGTGCTCTCCACATTATCTGACAGTGTTAAAAATTCCACACAACACTCCCTGTCACTCTTGCTGATGCTGCTGCAGGCTGCATCACTGGGTCTTCACTTCTACCAGACATGCACTGAGTAACAGGGTGACAGCAGAGTTGTGAGCCCTTCTTTCTTATCCCCTCCTTTGGGACAGATGTGTTGTGTTGTGCAACGTCTGTCCAACCAAGTGAAAATATCATATTTCAAAGTAATTTTTCTGACCCATCTTCCATTTGAGGTGGTAGAGGCTCCATCCCTGGAAACATTCAAGGTCAGGTTGAACATGGCTCTGAACAACCTGATCCAGTTGAACATGTCCCTGCTTATTGCAGAGGGCTTGGACTAGATGGCCTTTAAGGATCCCTTCCAGTCCAAACTATTCTGTGATTCTAATTACAACACACTGGAATTTATACCTCAAATCTTCCACTGAATCCCAATGTTTTCAGTAAATCAAAATGCTACTTCCAATGGATGCTTTACTCCATCTTGTCATGCTTCTCCCTTGCTTTGCTGTTCTACCAACAGATCATGCTCCCAGATGCTCTAGGACACTCTGAGTTTTCTGCCCAGAAACAACTTCAACACTGAGTTCTCTAAGCAATATATACACATATATCATTTTTTTTATCTAAATCGTTGTTCAGAATCCATCTTTACTGTTTCACCTACAAAAAGTATTTACACAGTTAATGATGGCTTGAGGCACAAATAGGCCATCCACCAACTTAACAGTTAAACAGTGGAAATGTGTCTCATCTCAAAACAGATTTATTTTATTTCCCCCTTTGTCTCTCCTTTCAGGTCACATCTTTCCTTAAATTGTGCATGTTTATACAGCACTTAGCACAGTGGGGGTCCCAATCTTGGCTGGGGCCCCGGGCAGCAAACATTACAAGCATTAAACAAAAATGTTACACATGCTTTATGCTGATGTGGATAATAATGTCTTTAGAGGAGGAAATTTCATTACATTACATGACAAATGTGATCAGCTGAAACTGTGGCCCTGTCGCTTGCATGCACTAAAGTATTAAGTGTGATCTTAAAAGTTATGTTCATTAAATAAAGTACTAAACTCCTTAATATTGGACCATATCTGCAGGCACACAGATATGTGAGCATAGATCACACATGTTACTACTCTTGTCTTCCTAATGTTTATTTTCTTTGTAAGCAATTGTTACAGCTATCAGAGAAAGCCACATAAATCCAAAGGAAAGAGGAATGGACTACATGGCTGGAAAGAGAAGGACACAGTTCGAGGGACAGTTTCCTTATTAAAGTATAATTGCTGGCACAAAGAGGTTCAAAAGGTCTTGTGAAACAACAAATCCTTTGGAGGACTGAGACTCAGGATGAGGCTCACCACAAGCACCCCAACAGCCCCCATGGCCATTTGCTGTGCTCACATGCCTGATGAGTTCTGGTCCTGGAGGAACACGTCCTCAGGGGACAGAGCACCTCTGCCCAGGCTCAGCATCCTGCCCTTGGCCTTTGCTGTCACACAGAATGATGCCTCACTCTTTAGGGCAGAGCTGTGCATGTGTATGTCGTGTCCAAGATCAGTCTACACCCTATCACTGGTAAAATGTGAAGAAACAGAGGGAGCAGGATCTGCACTTATTCCTCTCACCTCTCTCAGAAACCTTGGCACTGAGCTGAGATGTGCTCCCCGTGCTTGTTCTCTTGCATCATGGACCTTGCCAAAAAATGCCCACACAAAACCAGACATGCTGGTCTTCATTTTGCACTCAAGAGAAAAGATGGGAAAATCTAAGAGCAAATCAAGTCTTGGGGAACTCTCGTATGACCATCCCACACCCACTGCTCATGGCATGGTCCTGAGAGATGTCTTTGAACACTGCCAAGCTGAGGAAGGAATTGACCTGCGTGTCTCTCTCCCAGGGATAGAAGGTTTTATGTAGAACACCACTCTTTCTTAGCTGCTACCTTTTTTAATGAAACATCCACACCTCCTGCACTTCCTCCTGCATTTGCCCCAGTCCATGAGCACCCAAGTGAGCTAAGAACAATTAGCAACCCTGCTGAGGCCACCTGAACAGCACAGACCACACATTCACTGTGCTCATGAATACAGAAATGCTTAGACGTGAGATTGCCACAGCAGAGATAGTTTCAATCATGTGTGTGTCCTTTACCAGTCTCCAATTCTCAACTGACTTCTTCTACTACTGATTAGTGTATGTGTACAGTGGATAGATAATGCGAAACAAAACCATGAGAAAGTCTGAGTTATTACCTAAAAACTAATTGAATATTTCAGATTTTGTTTTTCCTCTAAGTAACTGCCAAAGTAGCTCAGTTGTTTTATTTCATTTAAAAGTGCACAGAGATGGGGTTTGTCTTCAAATTTAACTACGGACATTAGTTGCAAGACTTTTATATTTATAAAAGGACAATAATCGTAGATCATCATCATCTGTCACTGTGATTCTGTACCTGACTTTAGCTTTGCTCTGCACAGCTAGGCTTAAAACAAAAGCCTAGCCACAGGGACAAAACTCTGTGATCATCTTCCTCAAACAATGAAACCAAAAAACTTTTCAAAGGAGATTAGAGACATTCCCTTTTTGAGAGCTGACACTGATGCTTTATAACACAGCCCAGCTACAGATAAGCAAGTTTGCTGAGGCATTGCAGCTGAAGAGGAGCATCTCCCTGCTGCATCTGTAACAGTCAGCAGCTCTTGTCAGTAACAGACATGAATGTTTTAACTGCCGGGTTTTACACATCAGCCAAGCCCCTACCCAAAATTAAAGCTGGGAATAAATGGCCATAATTGACAGTAAAGTTTCTTTGACTGTTTCCTGCCCAGTTGCTTAACTTTTATTACGGCATAAAAGAGAAATCACTTGATTCCACCAATGCAATACACATGCTTTACTGGAGCTCCTTTCTGCCTCAGGCATGGCACAAGTTTAGCTGAATTATTCTCAGGAGGGCTATGGAAGAGATTGTCTGTATGATGAAAAAAAAGGAGGGGATGGGGGAGAAGCGGCCAACAAGCAGCCTAACCTTGCATTATCCATCTGCAGAGTCGCTCAGCTGTCTGCTCTGAACTGTGTCCTTAGAGCAAATGTGCACTGCTGCTGTTAGTAATGCCACTCTCATTCACTCAGCACTGATGGGCACTGCAATCATTACAGAAAGATTGTTCTATCTTCCTTATTTTAAGCATCAGCCTTCCAGCCTTTTCACATTTCCATAGAGGAGCCTTTCCAATTTGAGATCAGATGAGAAACTGCTGCTAAGAGAGAAACACTCATAGTATACTAAATATTCAAGTTACATTTGGGGGAGAAATTGAAATACACCAAATACAGAAATGGACTATACTTGCTGACACACTGCACTTCAGAAAAAATTTTTTTTTCTTTTTTTAATAAAAACTTGTTATCTTTGAATCAGCAAAGACAATGAAGACCAAGATCTTTAAATGTTTGTATTATAAATGCATAATTTCAGTTCTCTTACACATAATCGTTCAGTAAGTATCACTGAAACATTTCCAGGTGAAGAAGAGGTTAATTGTTCAGTGAAATGACAGAAGGTAAGCATAAAAAATAAAGATCCATGATGCATATAAAAGAATTGGGAGACTTGGCTTCGAAATGGCTTACATTACTCATGAGTGATAAAACCTCAAGAGAAATTCACAGGTCACCCTAGGTGTCAATGAGACTGCCATGCCCCAAGATACCAATAACTTTTGCACCTCTCCACCTGTATTGCTGCATTTCCTTAGTGCCACAGCTCTAACAGAGGCTCAGAAGAAAATTAAATTGGAACTCCTAAAATGGAACCTAATTCAAACCAAGCACCATTCCATTCTGGAAGTTAACTCCTGCTGAGAATCTCACCTACCTAATAATCTTTTAGTCCATATGAATTTGGAGCACTCGGCAAAAGTGGGGTTTATAGCACTATTAAAATACTCCCTTCCTGTGACAAATGCTACTGTCTATTTTAAGCAAATTCATGCAGGTCAGGTCATTACTGAGGTTCAGGATTGTCTCAAACATCCCAACCACAGCATTGCTAATGGTCTTATCTTACCAAAGGTTCTGGAAGCCGCTCTGGGAGTGTGCCAATAAATCTTGCAGGGAAGAATTTGTGGGCAGAGAGGCACAAGTCAAATGTAGGATGTCAATTAAGATTAAGCATACAAATATAATATCCCATTCATATATTGTACACACAACTAAATGCTATTGAGACATTAGATCAGCAACTCAGACCATTCACAGTCTACAACTGGGGTACTCCAAGAAGGAACCGTAACCACCAATGAATGGGAGAACATAAATTAGGATTAGAAAAAGAACAATCTGTCCCTGTATCTGGAACAGATTTGTGCAGCAAAAGTAACCAGAGAAAGCCAGAAACTTATTCCAAAAGCTACAAGTTTCCTCCAACAGACAGACAGACAAGCAGGGATTACCAAGTGCCCCACTGGTAGGAAAGCAGTGGGTAGGAAAGTTCATGGGTCAGTCCCTCAGAAAGCAACCCTGAGCTGTGTGGTGGCCAAAGATGGGAAAAATCAGCCTCTGCTGACTCTCATACAAACTTTACATGGGATGATGTTTCAACAGTTGGCCTCCTTACCGCACATTTGAAAATATACAGCCTATGTCTCTTACATATACATTTATATTAAAAATAATCCTACCTGCCAGTCATAATTCTCACTCATGCCTAATCGGTGTAGTCAGGCTGAAAGATATGGGTAACTTTTTCTACAGAAAATATTTATTACCTAATTCAAACACTTTGTTTCATAAGGACAGATGAAGAACTGTATTATAAAGCACAACATTTTTATGTGGTTATATTACTTATTGAATTATCATTATATCAAAAGGTCTATATTTCATAACACAGAACATTTAAAGGCCATCACTTGGATATTATTTTTCACTCATGCAGTGGAAATAATACTAAAGGGCCATTGTTGACCCAATGTTTGACCATTTCTACACATAAAAGCAGGAATTAAAGCAAATTTAATGCTATATTTCATCTTGCCATTTTCTGTGAGTTTTATGACCACCGTTTTCAATTAATTTTTTTCTCTTTCACTGATCACCATGGAGAAAGACAAGAGGGGAAACTGATTAAGGCTTTGTCAGGACTTGTCACATTTAATAACAGCGGGTTCAGGTATCACCTTCTAAATCAAACAAAACCCAGCAATTTGAGCCCTAGATTTCCTACCCTGCAAGAAGACCTTTACACAGAGAAAGCCCTAGAATCCCAGGGAGTTAGCAGAGATTTAGGATATAACTGACTGTGATAACAGGCACAACACAGGCAATGGAAATGTGCACTTAAGAACAAAACAAAGGGAGGGGGTGCCAGAAAATGGGGAAGAAACCTTCTGTCACCGCTGCTCTGTAACACTCTTAAATACTACCTGTAGCAATGTGAAACATAAAATAATGTAGACAGAATAACTATATTTAGGTTGGTGGTCACTCTCTATCACCGCTGTCAAAAGAGGCACTTGTACATAACAGAAAGTCATTTTTCAAAAGAATGCTACTGCACAGGGCACATAGGCAAGATGTCCAAGTTAGATTTTGAGATGAAATGCTAGGATCTCTATTAGTTAATGTTTGTGTGATTTCCATACATTTCCCTGCTGAGGGCAGGTTATGCCTTAACAATTTTAACTGCATTGACTTTGCTTTTAGGCAATCCAAAACCCTTGTTCAAAATTATAGTCTTGAAGTAGTGATAACCCTAGGATAAAAAAGATCTAGTCAGAAATACCCTACTGAGTGCCTTCAGAAATACATCGACCCTGTGTGTGAGATGCCTCTCATCTCACTTTCGTGATCTAAAATGCAGGCGTATGGTTGACACTAATGGTCCCTCTGTAATTTAGAAAGAGGAATGCAGGTCTGTTCCCAAGAGTGATCCATTTAATCAGAAAATAAATTGGATACACATTCTGCTGGAAATGCCTGGGCTTTCTCTACTACCTACAAAAAAACGCTCAAGACAACCTCCACACAGTTAATGTTAAAAAAGAAACATCTCAAAATATTTAAATGGCTAATGGCAGAGGAAATCATTGTTTATGGAGTCCACAGAGTTACAGGTAATTTTGAAATATGAAGTTCTCTGATTAAAAGATTTCCCAGCAGCCAGTTTCCAATATTTTTCTTAATCTGGCAGGCTTGTATAAACCAGAATTACTAAGAGGGGAATGTAGGCCAAATAGATATAGCAATATGACATTTTATAGGCAGTTTTTCAAAAATAAAACCAAATGGTTTTATTCACAACTTATGCAAATTGGAAAGAGGTTTAAATTAGAAATGGAACTGAAAAAGAAGACACTTATAGAATAGCATGGGCATTCACATAAGGAATCAAAAGTTATTGGCATAACTCTTTGGAAAAAAATAGGTCTGAAGAAAAGAGGGGAAGAATTATAGAGAAACTCAAAAGAGATGAATGACAGTTTATCACATTTGCACTCATTTTATATGATAACTTTTAAACTCACAAAACCCAAAACTCCTAGTAGATGCCTCAAGAGGCTCTATCATTATGGGTAATCTATTCCCTCAAAGGATGCAGTGTTATGCAGAGTCTTGTAGAGCACTTGACTAAAGGATATATACCTTCTCTCCAAAATTTTATTCTTGGGTGAGAAAACAGACCTTCAGGCCTTCATTTTCCCAGTTTTGAGTGGAATATGAATTAATTTTTCGCAGTTTCATAGTTTAAAAATGCAGAAGGAGTCTGGTGTCCCATTTAACACACATTGCAGCACTTCAGTCAGAAATATCTTCAGTACCTGCCTATTCCTCCTCTACCACAGAAGGTAATGGCAATGGGACAGAAAAAAACTTTGCTTGCTATGATTAAAGATGAATTTGATTGTGTTCCAGTGTTATGCTTTCCAGTCACTTACTGAACAGTCTTTGGATTTTGGTAGAGAATGTCTGAATTTTTTTTTCTATTTTCATCTAAAAAGAGCATAAATCCATAGAACTATTCATTAGAAAAGCTATTCCAAATACAATTTTTGTAAATCCATAGCTTTTCGATAAACATGCAGTGAAGAGTATGCATTCCTTACACAATAGAACAAAAACCAGTCTTCATTCAAGCTTGAAGTTTGAATAGACTGTTGCTTTTTGTATTGGCCATTGCTGAGTGTTTCCAGGGGAAAAAAACAATCTATGCAAAATGAGACCAATTATGAATCAATATGTCACTGAATTATATTTTCCCCCCAACATATTAGTCTATGCCCTGAAGCATAAAGAAGATAAACCCAATGTTTTTTTTTCTAACGTGATCTTAGTTCTTTTAGATGATTACTCACAGAAGTAATCTTCTTGGATTACAAAAACTATTTCAATATTCAATATTCAGTGACAATCAGATGCTCAGGTCTACATCTGGGATGTTAAGGGATCCTAAAGCTCTCACGGAGGTGGACTGCTACTCAGTGTGATAAAATCCATAATTTTAGTCAAAAAGTATCCCTTATGAATAGAAGCAGAACTACTCTTAAAAAGTATTTTGTGCGACATGAATTCTCTTATTTGGTCAAGGACTCTAGCCACACATGAGACTAAACCATCTTGAAATATATATGACAGCATAAACTAATCCTCTCACACTTAACATGTACACAGACATTCTATTTATAGACTAAAGGTGAAAAAATTAATATGCTACAGAGAAACAAAGTATATTTGTATTTATGGAAGAATCACGAAAACCACTAGCACACATGTATGCTGCAGGAGAACAGAATTGTTTTCCCCAGTGTGACTCTGAAAAGTGTACCTTCCTCATATTTGATTAGATAAATTGCCTGCAATTGCACTCTTTCTGATACCTTTTACATCTAATTGTAATCCTAACAGGTCTATGTCACCATAGCCTTTGCAGCCATAAATCTTACTAATGACAACATCTTTACAGCTTTTTTTGTTTCATACCCCAAGCACAGCAAAATTGTCAGATCAGTTCATGAAGAAGTGACAGGCTATTCTTCTTCCTTGCATTCATGAGCACCTCATTAACACAAATTTAATGCCCATAACATTTTAGTGGCTTTGATTAGGTATAGAAATCTCACTACAATGTGTAAGGGACAAAAGTGTACCATCACATAAGTGAATGCTAAAAAAAAAACAATCTTTTTTTTTTTTTTTAAGGGAAGCTAGAAAAAAGCTAGCAGCTTCATTAAAAGCAATCCTTTCCAGCTGGTCTTGAAGGATAAATATTTTTGTTTTGAAGAAGAATACATGAATTATTTATTTCAGTCAAAAGAGAGCAGTACATTAATCCAGGATCTCTACCTTCTGCCCAGATTCAACTGACTGTAGGCTATAAAATTACTCAAGGGAAGTTAGTTTCATTTGGATTAGCACACATATTTAGTGTATAATAACTCACGATACAGAAAGATCTCACGCTGGGACTGAGAGAATGCCTTTTAATAAAAGAGATCTGGATTGCAATGAAGCCATGAGAATTTCTAGTCAATGGTGTATGAAATACAATTTAAAAATTGGTTATTCCATAACCTATGTTTCAATATCAGCTTAGGAAAAAAAATAGACTTCACTTTCTTACAGTGCAAGTTGACTGCAAGTAGCAAAAAAAGACCAACTGGAGCATCAGGCTGTTCTATAGGGCCAAAAGCAGGGAAAGCATCAATGCAGGAATAAATTTCAATACCTAAAGCATGTTAAAACAAAGAGGTTTAAGCAGAAATTTAATGTTAAGTTTTTGGTAGTGTTTCCTCAGGTCCCTGATTAGTCAGTAGCACTCATATTTTTTCAGTAATCATTTCATATTTACAGCCCACTGCTTTCTCACATTCAGAAAAATAATAAGAGAGAGGTTCCATTTCTTGGTATGAAGCTGTACCAGGGATTATAGGGCTGCTAAGGTCCACAGCTAGTGACAGGATTAGAGTGCTGTTATTGGCACAGAAAACCAACCAACCAAAAAACCCTAATGAATTTTAAAAAGTATGAAAGGATGGGAAAGAAGGACTTCCCTGATGAAGGATTTTGCCTCAGATTGGGTATTGGAATTTATTCCTGCCTTCCAATTTAATCAACCTTAATCTTTGCCTGTTTGTTCCATCCTTCCCTATCTTCCCTACCACCACAGAGTCAGCTTAGAAAGGGCAGTTTTCAGAACAGAGATGTCACTCCAGTGCCCTAAAAGAATTGTAGATTAATAAATGTATAGGAATTCAGAATGATCAGCTTCTAGCACACCAACCACACATGCCTTCTATTACATGATTCCATTTATTAAACATGTGAGTTTTTTCATAAGCCTCTCGAGCTGAGAAGGCATTCATCTCAGCTCCGCAGGCTGCCTCTGTGGCTGGAAGGTTAAACATATTTTTAGGTTCTGAAATACTACTCCAGTGTAGTCAGTATTCTGTGCCCACACACATTTCCTGTGCCTTCAACAAGGGCTTCTACAAGTGACTGTAGGAATATGTCCTCACTCAAAAGCCAAGGCAACCTCTTAAAATTTCTTTGCAAATGAAATCCAAGAGGAGAGCCTGCAGGGTTTCCTAGGCATAACTGAAGCCTCCTCTCAATGAGGCTCTGGAGGAGACAGCATTTACAGCATCTTGTTTGCATGAATAATGTAAACCATCAGGGTAATGTTTGTGCACAGTGAAAAGTAACTGCATCATGCTTACCCTGTATTCAACGTGTCCAGAGGGCTTTCAGATCAGAATTTTTTCAAAGTACAAGCACAAAATTATTTCTTTCCTAGCTGCTGGCTCTGAAAGCTTCAAATGAAAGTTGATCTGAAATGCTTACATTTATTGCACATTGCAAAGATTTTGTGAGCCAAACTGCACTCTAAATTACAGGTATGAAGCTGCATCTGTCCTCAAGGTCTTCATTTCTGCCTTGGAAATCTGTCCTTGTGTCTGAAGCTCTGTTATCAATTGTTGATAATGTATCAACAGCCAGGTGCAATACATTTTGCTTTCCTATAACCACAGGTTCTGTGATTTGAGCAGAAGTAAAGCTGTAATAAAAGCTTTTTATCTGTGACAGTGGTCACCATCACTGCTGAGTCAGAAAATGTCTTTTCTATTCTTATTCTTATTTCTCAGATACAGCTGCAATTCCAGGAACTACCATGTATTAATTGCATAATGAAAGTGGTATTCCCAAAAAAAATTAAGTAAGCTTTTGAAAATACAGTGAAATGGTTATGTAAGAAAAATACTGGTTTTCACATGTGACTTCTGGTACTAATTTCACACTAAAAATGAAGGAAACTCTAGTGTTAACTTCAGCTCCGTCATTTGGGGGACCGCTCCACACCTGGCAGCTGTGAGATAACACAGATTTCAGGTAGGCAGAGAAGCATGGGGGAGCTGCCATGAGTTCACCACAAAACCACAGCTGTGTTAGCCCAGTTGGAGTCCCTGCTAAGTGCTTTCTATAGCTGTAAATCCATGTGCCTCATGAAAATCTGCTGTTACTTTGCCTAAATCCCTAGCACTCTTTAGCCTACGTGACCCTTCTAATACAGAGACATGTAAAGTGATAGCCAGATTATTTCGATTTCTCCTCCATCAATGACTACAATATTCCTTTGGAGTTACGCTCTATTAAGAAACACAAGCAGAGATCAATACTCGGATCTTTATCTGTTTCAACTTTATTTGCTTATTCCCCACTGTGCTTTCTGTGGGGGAATGATATCTAGTACGTTCTGGTTTGTGGATTTTGAACTGCGTCAAGATAATACAGTTCAGTAGAACTGTTCGCCTGAATACTAAACTCATGCATGTAGTGCTGAAATTAAGATAAAACTTTGTTTTCTTGGTAGAGAAAGAAAGTAAATTTAGAGTCTTTTTCTCTGCTCTAAGCTTATCATTTTCTGCTCAGTTTGTATGAGGTATAAAACCTCCTTAAGAGCCTCTGTGGTGGCATTTTACAGCAGCCTTTGAGATGAAAGGCAATGGATGAGGGAGGTGGGAAGAGCCCACAGACCACTCTGGATAGATGGTACCTCCCCAAATTCCTGTGCCAACTAGGGCCATAACCCCTAACCCTGCCCTTGCCTCCTCCCCAGCCTCTGGCCTCCCGTCCCTCTGCTGGAAGTTATTGCCCCCAACCTTTTCCAGCAGAAGGGCTGGTACAGCAGCTTGAGGCAAAATCATTGTCCTCTTAAGGGTCTCACCTCCTCTCTGTGCAGCCTTGTGAAAGCTGGACCCTTCCTCTACCAGATGCTGATGAGAAATAAGAGGCAGTGGCATCCCCCACCATCCATTCCCTACCAGCTGGAGCGCCACTGGGAGGGGGCTGGCTGAAGGCATGGAGGAGTATCTTTAGACTTT
>VZRL01012172.1:809824-884986 GCA_013397895.1 Origma solitaria | reverse complement strand
TTCAGATCTTCATGGAGAGGAGAGGAGAGGAGAGGAGAGGAGAGGAGAGAGGCCTGTGTTCCTGGAATCAGGAGTCCCTGCTAGAAGAATCATGGAATTACGTAATCGTTGAGCCCAACCTTTAAATGAGCACCGCCAAGTACACCACAAACCATGTTTTAAAGTGCTACATCTACCTGTCTTTTAAATGCCTCCAGGGATAAGGACTCAGCCACTTCCTTGGCAGCCTGTTCCAATGCTTGATAACCCTTTCCCTGAAGAATTTTTCCCTAATATCCAATCTAAACATACCCTGGTACAACTTGAGGCCGTTCTCCCTTGTCCTGTCACTGGTTGCCTGGCAGAGGAGACTGATGCCCACCTCACTGCAGCACCTCCTTTCAGGCAGCTGTAGAGAGCAATAAGGCCTCCCCTGAGCCTCTTCTTGTCCAGGCTAAACATCCCCAGCTCCCTGAAGCTGCTCCTTACAAGACTTATTAGCCAGACCTTCACCAGCTTTGTTGCCCTTCTCTGAACTTGCTCCAGCTCCTCAATGTCCTTTTTGTAGTGAGGGGCCCAAAAGCAAGCACAGCACTCGAGGTGAGGCCTCACCACTGCTGAGTACAGAGGAACAATCACTGCCCTGGTCCTGCTGGCCAGGATGCCATTGGCCTTCTTGGCCACCTGGGCACAGCTGGCTCACATTCAGCTGGCTGTCACCCAGCACGTCCAGGTCCTTATCCAAGAGGCAGTTTTGCCACTGCTCTGTCACAAGCCTGTGGTGTTGCATGGGGTTGTTGTGACCCAAGTGCAAGATCTGGCACCTGGCCTTGTTGGACTTCATAGAACTGGCCTTGTCCCATCAATCCAGCCTGCCCAGATCCCATTGCAGAGCCTTCCTGCCCTCCAGCAGATCAACGCTCCTGCCCAGCTTGGAATAGCAGTACCTGCCTGAGCCCATGAGCTGCTGAAGGACAGTCAAGCCCAGGCACAATGTTGTGCTAATGCAACTCTAAGCATGGCTGCCTCTGCACACATCTGCATAATTACAGCTCAGACACTTTCAAGCTGTATTTTGAGTTTTCACAAGAACAGAAATTTGTATTTTTGGCAAAGGTACCAGTATCAAAATCACTGGGTGCTTATTTTCCTTGCACTTCCATGCTTTCCTGTCTGTCTCGGGGCTTTACAACACGGCTTCTTGCCTTGCCCTTCCATGTTTCTGTGAGCAAGGATTGCTCTGTCCTCACCAGGGCTTTTACAAGCCTTTGTTCATTTGAAGGGCAAATATCCAGTGAATCTCAGTTGGAGGACCTGCATTTAGATTTATTCTTCCACCATGCCCACCCCATTGTGTGGGACTTAGTAACACACCCACATAGTTAGGGAGGGGCACTCGTGTTTTAGAAACAGGCACGCATCCAAGAGCTTCGCTGGAACAGGATCAGAGTATTCACCACCAGATGGCACCCACAGGTGGAAAGTTTTTATTCCCTTTATTGCATACTTTTATGATTTTTCTTGTGCAGTAGTGACTAGATACAAGAATTTTAGATACTATCCCAACCGCTGTGATTGTTTCTCATCGGTTTAAGGCAATGCAGCAATTTTAAAACCAAATTATTTATTATTTTTATCCAAGTAGTCATGTGAAAGCAGGCACATAAGCAGCACAACACACAAGTCAGATATATGCTTCAAAACCACATTTCTCCTCTGTTCAGACCCACTAGCCTACTGCATGTTCTTGTGCTTGAAGATCCAGGACAGCCCCGCAGATTTCATTTAATTCCATCCACAAACACCCCAGATCACAGGACTGTGGACTGAGATGGAAAGGCTGCATGGCATCAGAGGCACCAAGATGAGATGCTGTAACTGCTTTCTGTGTATCATGTCACTGAGAGACACAGGTTAATAACTAGGTCTGAACACTATGTCTGCAGCGTCTCCTTCTGAGAACTTAGCAACAAATCATTACAGTCTGTATGATGTCAAAGCTGTTGCCATGTCAGTAACACCAACTCTGTTTTACAGTTCACGTTTCCAAAGTCAAATGCCACTCTGCTATGATCACAGGTATTCTCAGGCACAGAGGAAAGCTGAGTCACATAGACACAGTTGTAAACCTGTTAATGTTATATGAGCTGTTATCCAACATGGTGGGAGGTGTTCATGCTCCCGGAGAGCTTTTTGGCCTAACTAGCAGAGGCTGAAAATGTGCCTCAAAGCATTTGGGCATGCTAGTCACAGAACCTCAACACCTCGTGGAAAAACCTCCTGTCTATGGGCAGCAAGCCATACTCACATGGATGTTGCGTTACAGAATGACAGAGTATGAACAGAGAGGGTTTAACAAGTGAGAGGACAAAAAAACCCCAAAACACAACACAAAATTTTGTTGTCTTCTAAAACAAAAATCTTCATAGCCATATATTCCTGTAAGTGTTATCTTCATGTCCATAGCCTCCTATCGCCCTATGGCAAGTCCATACTCCTAGCATCACAACTCACCTATAAGGGTTCTTTTACTTTCTTTTTTTTCTCCACAGTTTGTCCACCTTAATCCCTTATAGAGATGATGATGATGATTATTATTATTATGCAACTCAGAACAATTAATCTAAGTACTCTCCAGTTTTTATGGTCTCTTTATTCAATCCAATATTAAGCAGATTCCACTATGAAAGAGTGATATGAAAAGGTGAGCACACATACAGGTTTACTAGTTAAAAGCTGTTTTTATTGTTTTTAAACACCAAAAGTGCTTAAACACCAAAAGTGAAATTCAGTATAGACAAATGTAAAAGGATGCAAATAGAGAAAAACAGTCTAAGTTTTACATCTGTAGGAGAGGGCTAAGAGCTGACGCCTGACCAGATTGCAATCTTCAGCTTATAATAAATCATTTAAAGAAAACCATCAGCATGATACTGAACAGAAGCCAAAGTAAATGTTCAGAATTATGAGAATTCTATCGTGGTAGCTGGTATCATGCTATGTTTTGGATTTGTGATGAAAACAGTGTTGATAACAGAGAATTTTTAGCTATTTCTGAGCAATGCTTTCACAGAGTCAAGGCTATTTCTGTTTCTCATGCTGAACCACTACTCCGTTGGCTGGGGATGCACAAGAATTTGTGATGGGACACAGCCAGGACAGCTGACCCCATGTGACCAAAGAGATGTTCCATGCCGTGTGGCATCATGGTCAGCATACCAAGATGGGGGAAGAAGAAGAAAGTGGGAGATGTTCCAAGTCATGGTGTTTGTCTTCCCAAGTCACCACTATTCCTGATGGATCCCTGCTTTCCTGGGGATGGCTGAGCACATGCCTGCCCATGGGAAGGAGTGATTGAATTCCTTGCTTCATTTTGCTTTATGTCCACAGCTTTTGCTTTGCCAATTAAACTTAAACTACCTTTATCTCAACCATGAGTTTTCTCACTTTTACCCTTCTGATTCTTTTCTTCATTCTACTGTGGGAAAGTGAGCAAGCAGCTATGTGGGTCTGAGCTGCCTGCCACAGCAAACCCTGCTATGCCACTACATACATCTCTTCATGAATACTCTGTGCTGTTCTTGTGCCACTCTCCATAGCAAAAAGGAGCTGAGGAAAAATAGCAGAGAAGCAAAACAACATTGAAGCCAATTACAGAAGTTGTCTGATGCCTTTTTCACAATGATTCCCATTACAAGGAACAACTGGAATTACTAGTCTTATATCCGGAGTCCTGCGGAAGGTGCATTGCAGAAGAGATCCATGGAAGTGTGAAGATGTGAACAAAGAACAAATAATCAGAGTTCACCAGCTCAGACTGGTGAACCTGTGGGAGGTAAAAGTAAGCATGGCAGAACCATGTGCAGCAGAACATAAAAATTGGTAAATCCACATGAGATTGGAAGGGGATTGAACAAAGAAGAGCACACCAAAGACAAGATGTGGTTCAGGAAGACTGTGAGCTGCAATGTGTTAGAGCACAATCTAGGGAAATGTCACATTGTGATTGCGCCTCTCTTACACACTTCCCTGCACCTTGCTTCTCAAATTAAGGCTGTTCTTGAATCCATTTCCATTTTAAAGGGTTACAGAAAGTAGTTTCCTGGTTTGTCACCTGTGTAGAAATATCAGGGTGGTTTCTAATGGAAATTTTAATTTGTAGAATGCTCAAAAATCCATATATGTAATAAACTTCTATTTAATAGAAGAACCTCAAGAAGTCAAATTGATTAATCAAGCTCTTCTTGTTTATGGTGAATCATTGATGAGCATAGTACTTTGCAAATGGGTTAATTCCTCATCTTGCAGATCTTCAAAACAAAATGTGGACATGGATGACAGTCCTGATGAAGAAGAATAACCCAGTGCTTGCCACTGCCTTGTCACTTCCCAGGAAATTTTGTTGTATAGCCTAAACTACAGAAAATGATAACCAAAATGGGAACAGCGTTAAAAGATTAAGCAAAAAGAAAACACTGAGAAAGCTAACCAAGAGCTCCAGAGAAGATTCAGAAGGAAGAATTGTTATCAACAGGGCTGGGTCAAGAAAACATGATGGTTAAAGCAAATACAGCTGTCATGGTGGGGGTGGGGGCTGGTGAAAGAAAACTGAAAAGGAACTTGTAGCTCCTGGTAATTCAAAAAATATCTGAAAAAAACCCCTCACAGATAAACAAGTGCAAATAAAACTTCTGCCTGGAGGCCTCTCAGTCCAATAATTGTCAAGAAACTGAACTGGCCTATCTCATTTATTCCGCTATTAACCCCAAGAAACTAGCTTTTGCAGAGCCCTAGCAACCAGAAACCACTAAGAGAGGGTCTTTGCTTACATATCGTGTTTATCTCCAAGGTCTCCCAAAATCTTAAGGCATGTTTACATCAGTCTAAGAACAATAAACTTCCTTCCTCTCACAAAACTCCAGCTACAAAAAACACAGAGAAGAGCCATTTGTGCAACAGAGAGGGTCTTACCTGGAAGGAAGAGTCCTGGAGAGAGGCAAGAGAAGAAAACTCTCTTGTGACTGCTGCTTGGTAAAGAGACATCATCCTAAATCACATTAATTAGTTTAATTTAGAGTCTCACAGAACACTACACAGTGGCAGGAATGCAATACTGCAGTGCACAGCAAATGGGAAATTGCTAGTGGGCATTTTTTCATTCCTGTTCATCATAGATCTGAGGGGATGAAAAGTGTTGGTATTTCCCTGACTGAGTACTAAGGCTGATACCTTAAGGAACAAAAGTAGAAGCCATGGCACAGGAAGGAGTGTGAATGAAGAAAATGGAAAATATGAATGAAGAATATGGAAAATATGAATGAGAAAAATGTTGAATTGGCTTAATACAAGAGGACTTAGACCCTGTAGCCCCGAGACAGCTTGGAGACTGACCACAAATCAGTGCAAAATAGATATTTAGATGGGTCTGCAAGTTTGGAGACTATTTATTTATATTTTGACATTGCTTCAAACTGCCCTTCACATGAAACCCTCTAAATCCGCAAGAAAAGTATAAACACTTGAACAGTGAATGTTTTTTGTCCCATCTTTCTTGTGATTAAGCTGTAAGGCTGTCAAGGATGGATGTCAGAGTGAAATAAGTTTAGGTTTGAATTATAGGCACAACATCTTTTCTAGGCTATTTCTGAGCTTTTCCCACACTGAAAGTGTTGGGGGAATGACAGTTTAGACTGCTCCAAAACCACAAAAATGGGCTCTCAGTGTGGGATGAAGCATCCCTCTGGAGAGCTAATTGAAAGAAGCAGTTCCACAATAGCTGCTTGAGGCCAAAGCCAGTTTGGCCAAACCAGCTGTTGACAAAGCAGCCAATATCCGAATCAGCTGCTGGAGCCAGCCTCTGGCACACCCTTCTCTCTGCCTCCTCGGGCTGCAACACAGAAATCACAGGTCCCTGTGTGGTGCACTGGTTCCCAGTGCTGCAACTCTGCATTTAGGCAAAGAAACCCTCAGTTCTGGAAATGTAGCATGCTGGGAGCTGATTCCAGTGTATTGAGAAGTGCTAGGTCTAATAATTCTTATTTATGGGTTAGCATTGGGATGAGTTGAGAGATAATATCTATTGTTAGAACAAACTGAAGTAGCAGCAAATTGTTTAAAAAGGAGGTGTAAATCTACATGTGTTCAGGGATTTAGTTCCTCAGCTGGATGCTTGCAAAGTCTGCAAATTGGGTGCTGTTTGTACTGATTCAAACTTCTTTTATCACATTAGAACTAGCTCTGTGGGAGAATAAGTGTCCTCTTCCTCTCAATGCAGTTAACAAAGTAAAATGATCAGAGCACTTTCTCTGCAAAATTCCTCATTAAAGGATGTTGATGGATAAGCAGAAAATAAAGTGGTGAGGAAAGGAAGAATATTTCTCTACACATTAATTTTTTTTTCCAGGACCAGAAATCAGATTCCTCAATTTACAGTGATGTATAATGTCATATCCATCTAAAAATAAACAATATAAACTTACATCAGATTACGTGGTCTTTACATTTTCTGTGTAAATTAGATCAGATTTGATCTGGAATTCACTGACACAAGCAGTGAACTCTAAAATGGTCTTTTCATCCAGACATTGTTCATAGAAGAACTGCATTCAAATTATTTTCACTGTTTGCACCAACTTAAATGTCAAAAGAAGGAAGATGCAAAAGTGCACATGAGGCCATATAATTGTTTCATTCTGATAATTTAAGATACTAGTGATATAAGCAGCAGTTATTTTAAGAAAGGAATAAACACATTTCCATCTATGCCTTTCCAAAACTGCTTTTCTTACTGTACCTAACAGTCTTTGCAGTGCTCTCCACAAATTATAAACATAATTAATTGATTGTGGTCTGTATTAAACTACTCCAGCAGGGGACATCACACATGCAGCTGTCAGCTGCAAAACTCAATTCTGTCCCTCAGAGCTTTGTCTTCCACATTTACATTATGCTGCACCTGGAAGACATTTTTCACCATTACCAGACACACATAAACCGTAGCTTGAAAGTATAAATAAACATACAGAGGAGCTACTCATTAAGACTCAAGCATCTATTACAGACAGTCATCAGCACCAGACAGCACTAGACATAGAGCAAAGGATGACTTTCTCTTCCATTTTATTAATTGTGTGGAAGTTCGCAAGTCTCCTGCCTAAAGGTCAGTTGTCTCAAATTTTCACTTCTTTAGCTCATTCAATTGCAACCAATATTATTTACTTGATTACTGGACTTGTTCCTCATGAGAAAGTGGTGATCATTTAATACATCAGGTACAAACACTGCTCTGCATTCCACACATTGGACTACATCAACACCATTTGCATATGTAAGTTAGCACCGCGGAGTGTCCAAGTTTTCCCATTTGTTCAGCAGCTGAAAATGTATGGCAGTAACTCAGTCAAAGTCTGCCTGCTGTCAGAACCAGATGACAATGAATGATTGGGTGACAGTGGATGACATTAATTTCCTTTTCTTGCATACTGATGATTATCAAGCATAAAATTGCAAATTTCGGTTAATCTGGGACTTCTAAAAGTCTGCTGAAACCTGTTTTAAATGACTACTCAAGAAACAAGGAGTAAAAACAGTGTTTCTAGATCAAATTATCTCATAACAGGGAAACATACCCTGGGTAAATCAGTCTGAAAAAGTGCTTTAAACAAATAATAATAATAAAAAAATCTAAGAGACAAGTAGAAATCTGAATTGGAGCTTTTTTCTACCCTGTTTAGTTAATGTGTTTTGGCACAATTTCATAGCCTTATCTTCCCCATCAGCATGAATATTTTAACCAATGTAATTCATTAAATAATGGGTTAAAGTTGAGGAATGCTCATTATTTGGACCATACGACTGGTTTAAATGCTTTAAATTGTTTTGTTCCCTGACATAGACTGCCTTGAATCTGAAAACTGGTTTTTTTCCTCAATTTTGTTCTAAATTTGCAATGCTTTTCTCTATATATTTTTCCATTGTAATTGTAATTATTCTGAAACTGTGCTATTTGTTAAAAAAAAATCCTTAATCTGCTTTTATTTTGTTTTAAAAGACAAATATATTCTTTAAAGTGGTTGTATTTCAGGGTTTCTTAACTTGCAGATAGTGAAATATGCTTGGAAGATCAATCATCATAGCTTGCTAGGACAAAATAACTTCAAACTGCCCATGAATGGAGGGATCTTTCTTTTCTTTTTTCACTCCAGGTTGCATATTCCTGGGCTCAGAGGGTCACAGAAGGACAGAATCACTAATTCGTCTCCCTGAAAAGCAGCAAGAAACAAATGGAGAGTAAATAAAAATTGAGAGAGAAAGTATCTCTTTAGGATATAGAAGTGCTTTACACCATTAAATCTCTAGGAGATATAGATTCCCCAGGGGCTGGCAGCCTCCAAACCAGAGCCCAGACACACATCTCATTCACTCTGCCCCTGTGCCTGGGCTTGTCTATCAGCTGTGCTATGAAAACATTACCACAGCATAAATGTTTAATGGTGGAGAGAGACAATGTGATTGATACAAGTAGAAAGCAAATCCAGTCATGTATTGACAGTGCTATTCCACTTCCTCTGCAGCCTGACTCTGGGACTTAATGAAAGGAGTACATTAAATTCATGCTGACAACAAAAACCAAAGCAGGGATCTTTTAGCTATTCTAGGAACCATCTGTAAAAGTTAGTTGGCTCAGAGCAGCAGTAAGCCAAAATCTCCATGGGAGAATACGTGATGATGCAATGTGGTCATCCCAAATGCATGGCTATAAAACTTTATAGCACACCACACTTTGCAAGGCACTATAAAGATTTTATGGCTGTGCATCTGAGATGAGTGCTTTGCTCATGAGTGATGGAGCCACCAGTGAGTTATGTAAGTCTTTGCCAGAGGAGCAGCATAGAGCATAAACATTTTATAAGACTCCACACCATCTCATGTAGTAATCTGAGGATGGACTCTTTCATTTTTACTTATTTTTGGTCCCTATTGGAAGAGCAATGGTTAGAGACACTGTTCTATTGGGAATGGCAGGACCCATTTCCATCACCACTCCCTTCAGCAACTATTTATATAATGGAAGCTTTAACAATTCAGTTGCTCAGTTGCAATGTGACTTACAGATACCTGTGGTATTGCCATCACCACAAATACAATGGGCACATGCTCAGGAGGAGTCAGGAAGACAGCAGAGGCTACTGTCCTGGCAGACTTACCATCCCTCTTCTCCCATAGCCCCTGCACCTCCAAACACATTGCAGAACGAAGTGTAAATCATTCACTGTGTTTCTTTTGATGGGCTCTGAGCTTTGCAGGCTTACTGTGTGTCAATTCTGTCCAGCCAATATAAATGACACAGTCGCTATAATTAAATTGGCACTGTACAAATCTGGGCTCCATAGCTACACAGTGACCTCAAAAGAAGGCAATTAATCTGTCCCCTTCCCCTCTTTACACTGGGCAATGTTATCCAACAACCAGTTCCTCAGAGACCTACTTGAAAGGAAATGCTGCTATATATATCCAGGATTTCATCTCATGTGCTAAAAAGGAGCAAGGACTCACCTTCAAACCGATGCTTGGGACATTATCAGGTCTGGAGGCTGCCGTAGAGGGTCTACAGCTGGTTATTTGAAGGAAACAGAGCTAGACATCCAGAAGCCAAAACTAGCATGATTTTATGAAATCACGTCATTTATTCTTTCATGTTTGTGTGTTGTATTCGTCTCTCTTACATGCAATAGTGGTGGCCTTCTCTGGGGGCTGGAATTCAGGACCCATATTGCTGTCTCTTCCTTAAGTAGAGGCAATTTAGTAAAGAACTGATCAACACACCATAGTCCAACTGGTCATCTTGAATGGGGAAAATCAGCAGCCAGACAAGGCCTACTGGATCCTTCTTTTTCTAAAATGTGGTTTACTTGATTTTTAAGAGCTTTGTATTCTTTCTTCACAATCTGGTCAAACTATCCACCAATAAAGAAAAACTACTTTAATTGCATGAACTTCCTTTTATACTTTGCTCTTTGACTGCTGAAGTGCTATTGCTGGGATCTGCTACCATTTTTAACATTTCAGAATTTTGGGGACTTGGTTTGTGAAAAGCTATTAGAAAAAGATGTCACAGCATGCACATTTTTGTTAATATATGCATTGCTGTGTGTATATATGTATAAAACACATTTTAGTACTTCAAGTAAAGAAATAAAGTGCAGAACAGTTTGAACAGCAAATGTTCTTCAACCTACAGAGACATGGGAGGATGTATTCATCAAATGGATTGTATAATCTATGACAAGATTAGAGGGGGCTACAAAAGAGTACAAAAGAACAAGAATAACAAGAAAACCAGGACCAAGTAGTTCATACTGAGCAAAAAACCCCAAAGCAAATTAGTTAAGGCTGTGTCACATGGGAAGTATTCTTCATCTTGTGCAGAGTACAACCTTGATCTGAAAAATGCTATACAAAAAAAAACCCCAAACCCAAACCAAACCATTCAAACAAACAAACAAACAGGAAAAAAATTCTCCCTCACTGTTTCCACCCTGTGCATTCTGCTTTAGAGTGGAAAAAGCAAAAATTTATGCTTTCCACCTCTGTTTATATACCAAAATCAATAAAGACACAGGGAGATTATATGTATTTCCTGTGGCACACATCAACAGAGCTGTTTAATAGGCTCCAGCCACCTGAGTAAGACTGCAGAGAACACAGGAGCTTATGGGTGGCAATGAGGTTCAGTTCAAAGACAGTAGACTTGCTATGGTGTGACTAAAGACTTAATTTGGTCCATCGAGTGCTCTGTTGCTGGCAATCACATGGGAGAAGAAAAAAATCCAGTGTGAACTTCAAGTCTAGGTTAAGTTCACAGGGGCTGATAAACAGGAACAAAATTAAGTGTCTTTCTCATTGTACACAGAGGACATCTGATATGGAAATAATTTGGAATGATAGGCACAGAACCTCACAATGCCATTTCCAGAATAATTTTTCAGCATAGAGCTGCACTTTAAACTACTGTCAGATAATCAAAGGATTTGGGAGCATCAGATAATACTACTACTATCTGATGCTATTTCCTTTTTGCCAGAGACCATCAATTTATGTCACTGAAAAAGAGGAAAAGCAAACAAACAGATGAAACGATGAACCAATTACTCTCTCTTTTCACCCAGTAGCATCATCTAAGGGAGACCCTCAGCATCTGACTTCACAAAATGAGATTAATGGAGTCCAGAGCCATTCACCCTGGCAACATATTGTTCATCAAATGCTTTGGGAGGGGTTTCTGCAAACTGTATGTCATTCAACACTGAAATCAGTGCTCTGTACCTCACCTTGGACACTCTTGAATGTCTAACCTCCCTCCATGACAACGAGACAACTGCAGCAGAGATGAAGAAGTAATGTTTGTGGAAGATGTCTATTAATCACTAACCATGCGGTTTGCAGAGCTGCACATGGGCTGGGCATGGCTCTCATGTAGCAGAGCCAAATATAAAAACAGGAAGGCTTTTCATACAGTTCATTGTGGCCCTAGAAGTACCAAAGCCAATTCGAAAAGAGGAGCCAGTACATGGGTAAATTGAGCAAGGCAATATTTAGAAACATAACTGGAGGACAAAGGATGGATGGACACGGAGTCTTTCAAAGATGCCCAGGAGAGTCAGTCAGGCTCTCACACCTGTACAGCCACTCTTTCTCAGCAGCTGGCAGCAGGTTCTGCTCTGGTGATTTAAGGGAAGCTTATCTAGCTTTGCTTGCAGTGAAGCATGAGATTAGGTTAGACAAAATATTCACACGGCTGTCTCAAACACCTTTCTCTATTGCTAAATGACAGTGACACTGTATGAAGAAGGATTCTGGTGGAGTATCACAGTATTTCAGAAGAAAGGAATTGCAGGTGTCTGAAACCTAGTTGGAAACATAGAATGTGAGGAACTCACTGAGGTACAGCAGTCAGCTTACATGCTTGTCCTGGAGATGAAAGCAAAGGGCCTGGTTTGGGTTGGATTTTTAGCTTAGCATAACTTCAGTGCAAGTTCAAAAAAAAACAAACACCTTTTCAGATGTGCAGACGAGCCTGCGGAAAGGAAACAGGGATACAAGACTGGTATCACAAACATGGCTAAGGACCCCTTCCATAGTGACATGCACGGTAGTAAATCCTTTGTCTCTAGGTGCCTAAGTTTACAAAGAGAGGAGGTGAGAGCATCACATGAGCCAATAGGCAGAGACTTGATGACCACTGATACTTCTTTTTTTTAAATGGGCACTTAACATTTACTACATGGCTGACTTACAAAGTCCTGTTGCATATTAAAAAACCCTAAATACCCATAGCTCATTACCATGCTTTTATCAGTGCACAGCTCAACATGGAATACCCCTGGCTTGCCACTGGTAGTCTGCAAATCCTATAAAATAGATCAAACGAAATTCAGAACAACACTTAGAGACTGCTTATTTCTCTCAAAGAAAAAAGTTAAGTGCTTTGATTGTTCACCTCCCATCTTCTTTCGTGAGGCTGCTGGTGAAAACTTGACTCTGAGCTCTGCAGTGGGGTTGGCAATCCTCAGTGAGAGGCTGCCTTGATGTTCAAGGTGGACAACTTGCTAAGCCACAGTGCAGTTAAGTGCTGTCCACTATGCTTGCATATTAGTTTAAAGTGATAATTTCTCTGATAACATCCTGCTTACCTTGGTAAATGAGGTGAGGCTTATTCATTGTCTACTTGTCATTCAGGAGTATGCATTTATAAGAAGAAGGACGACTTGTGGAATAAAAGGGCAAATGTGTGGCATCCAAAGTTGAAAACTTCTGTAAATATTTCCATGAATCACATGATTTAAACCAATTTGTTTTCTTCACCTGTAAACAAAGTCAAGTTAAAATACCGCCAATCATGCTTGAGCAATCTAACATCCTATGTGTTCTGTCTTGTTGTACATGGTAAGGAACTGAAAAAATTAGAGGATGAGGAAGAGTTAACGATGTGCTGCTGTCAGGCTGAGTGATGACACTGTTAGGATTACATCTCAGCACTTCAAACTAACCTGTGAAATCTGGATCTTGACACAGGACACTGCTATGAGCAAAATATGGTTCAAACAAGAAGACAATTTTTTTTTGCCAAAAGCTTGTCTCAAACTTTGAATTTTTCAGGTATGCAATGTTAAGTATATCACGTAAAATAGTATCCAAAAGTTTCTTGTTTATTGGGAATCTGCATTTCTGCAGCAAAGACTTTCTCGTATCTACTGATGCTTTAGAATGTTTGTCCTTACTTTGAATATGCAATAAGGCTTAACAGGAAGGCTCATCTAAAATATGCAGTAATTGAGTAGCCAGAAGGTTGATGTGCTCCTTCTATATTAGCAGTTAAAGCTTATCTAAAAATACTCTTAAACCAAATTTTTTATATTTGATTTACTATACCTGAAATATATCTGCTGGTAGAACCCACTGAGGCCAGATTTGAGATGTGGCTGGTTGGGGATCCACTGTCTCTCTTTTGTCTCTTTTGGAGGGCATGGTACAGAAAGAGTTATGGGGGAAAACAGAAAGGCAAATCAGAAAATTAAGCTAATATTTTTTGAAATATCAAATGGAAGTTACTTCTAACATTGGAAAATCCCCCAAAGGGAAGGAATAGAAGTCCTTTTATTTGAGCCAGTAAATCTGCTCAAGACTGATGTTCGAGAGCTATAATCTTGCTCTGACAGAGCAATGGGCTACATGACTCAAAGTTTTTCTGTTTGCTGCAGACCAGCTTTTTTCTCTCCTAGTATAAATACCCTGAAATTTCAGGTTGACAGTAACTGAGGAGAAGGGGGCACTGTAGTATGCAGCTGAGATGCTTCTAGACAGGAGTCACACCTTGAGCTCACGTCAGCTTGCCACAGCTCTCCCTCCACAGTGGAACGAACTAGACCAAAGTGTCATTCTCTCCCCATTTCAGCACATCCCTCAACAGCTTCCAGCAAGGGGGTCAAACCCCTCAAGCAGGTAGTCCTGAACTGCTCCCAGGTGGCTGGGATTGACATGGCTCTTCAACTACCCACATGACATTGCATAAAACAACTCAAATATGAAATGGAATACCAAGAGCGAATTTCAATTTGACTGCCCCACTTCATCACTATAAATAGTAAAACTCTGCTTAGCCCTGTGATCCCTCAGAGATAGAGATACACATATCACTCCCAGAGTTTCAATAGTATATTTTTATGAGAGAGAAACTGTCTTCTTCTCCTTCTTGTTCTCAGTAAGTATTGAGCATTAGGAACAAATCTTTTACAAGATCCTTCAGCAAATTTTTTATATTCATTTTGTAATTGCATATCCTGTGAAAACAAAATGCAATGGGCACAGAACTGAACAGAAGAAAATTAAAGAGAATTTTCCACTGGCTTGCCATACCTTCAGCGTGGCAAATCACACTGAGATGTAGAAAACCAAACAGCAACAGTACTACAGTTAGGTAAAAGCTTGCATTTCAAATACTACCAACCAAGATAGAAAATATAACCTGGTACATGTGATCTCTTCTTGTTTTTTTAATTTAAAATTATCATGAGATCTTTAGCTTCTACCCAGTTGCAAGTCATAAACAGATAAAGTGACTCATCTTATGGTCTTATCCAAAGGAAAACATTTCCTAACAAATCACAGAGCTAAAGATGAAAGCCCTGAGGCCATATCTATATCTACACTAGTAAAGGAAATGTGCCAGGTCCTCTTTTCTGGCTCTGAGATCAGCTGACACATGTGACCACATGTCTTCTACTAAATTCTCTTACCCTCCAAAGCAGGGCCATCCAAACTGCCACAGCAAGTACAGTCCCTGGCATTTGCCAAGTCCCACACCGAGCCTGGAAAGTCTTTGAGAAAACACTAGTTATTCGGGCTGAAAAGTGTGCCAGGGTCTATTTCAACAAGTGCCTGGGAACGTTGTGACGTCATTTAATTCTGCAGCACAGGTGCAGCTTAAATCTCAATTATCAGAGCTTGATTTGAATCTGTAGAAGTAACAGCAAGGCATGAAGTTAGATCTGGGACTTTTACATATGGGACTCTCTTTAAACGGAGTGCCTGACTCATTACGTAAAGGAGACTCACTGTGAAAGTCACAGAAAGATTAAGCATCCTGACATTTGAGAGATGCTCAGATCTAGGTTATCTGGGTCTGAGATTATGCTTAAAGTACATCTCTAACTGAAACATTCTGCTGACATGAGTCTTGAGAAATGAGTATAAGGTACTTTCCCACTGCAACCACAGCAGTCAATATTAACACTGAGAGACTATTGTACTGTGTTACTTCACTGCAATGAGCCAATACAGAATTTATTGTACCTGGAGAACTGCCTCAGAAAATCTTTTTAAAAAAACTCCATGAAACTGACCTTAAATAGCTTCTTGGTTATGACTGATAATACCACCAAATCCTTATGTTCTGGTCAGCAAGATTCCAGAGACAGACTGAAGCATATAAAGTCAGCATAGAGGTATTGCAAACTGCCTCTGATTAGGTAAACCACTATACACACAAAGATTAAGTCAAATGCTGAGCAAAAGATCAAAGGGAATTAGAGATGTATAGCTCCAAAATGAAGACGAGATTTCTTTCCTCTTTGCCTCCTATGATCTCCAATTCCTTTTAAACCAGCAGGAATACCAGAAGATTCATGCCACCAACAAGAACTGCTTCTGTCTGTGCTCCTGAGTTTCAAAAAGAAGCTCAAAGTTCAAAATCTACACAATCCTCCAAAATCTGTTTATTCACTCTGTTTTTAAAGGTAAACCTACTCAATGGGCAAAGCACTTTACTCAGGTAGTCAAGAGAAAAACAACTCACACAGGGTAAGTAAGTGGGAGCAAAGTGAAAGGTGGAGCTTGGCAGCTGTTAAGCTTAAAAACAATCAGGGTGTCTGATTGTTTTTGTCTCTCACAAGCCCTGTGGCTCCCCTTAATTTCAGGGATGTATCCACTGTTCTAATTGCTCGCATAGCTGTTGCAGCCATGGGCATCAACCAGGCAACTCCTTCTACTTCTGCAGATAGCTATGCATGAGCAAAAGGCTGCAAGGCCCTCTGTTTCTCTTGAGAGGAATGCAATCTCACTTCTCCTTAATGCAATAGCATTATATTTTAGAGAGGACAGTATTTTAGAGAGGACTATCAATAAGAATAGGAGCCAAGCCAGTCCTGCACAGGGTATTGTCCAAGTGATTAAAAAGCCCAGAGACAAAATGTCGGCTGAAGGACAGACCAGTATCACAGCAGTTGGAAAGCTCAGAAAAAGTCTCATAAACGGTCTTCTCATTCACTGGAGTATCTGAATTAGGCACACATTGCCTGGTTCGTTTTTTCTCTCTGCCTATTTGCTCTATAAAGTCAAGACCTGAAATTTAAATGGCTACTTGACTTGTCTGTTTTAAGCAATTTCATCTCAATGGACTTCCTTCAGCTTTGGTTGTTTATCAAAGTGTTGACCCTTGAACTTTATTTCCCTACTAATTTTATCTTTTACAGATCTCTAGGAAGTTGACATATGGATCAGTGTCACCAGAGTGACTGAAGAAGGTAAACTCAATAATCTAGTCTGTGTTTTTACATATTTACATAGAAGGGTGAAGCAAATGCTGGAGACTAATCTATGTTTGATCTTAAAGGACATGAGAACATGAAGTCCTGATTTTGCTAGATGAAGTCCTTCTGCTTTCTCTAACAATATCCTTATTGAAAAATCCTAGAAGTGGTATAACAAACACTATTTGAAAAATAAATGACTAGTTCATTTCAAGACAATAGGTGTATCTTGGGTTAAATATAAACTTGATAACAAAAGGCTGAGAAGTTATTTACTCAAATAAAAGTTACTGACAGGTTAAAGTAAGTATCTTTAAGCTTCTTTTTCTTTATCCTGAAATATTTCTGCTCTAAATATACCTCCTCTGCTTCTGTTTCACAAACATCAAAATCATCTTGTTTCTGCTCCTGATCATGGCTGATATAAGCAGTGGAAAGAGAGAAAATGTTAGGACTGACAGTACAAAGTAATAAAGCAGCATTATGCCTCCTTTCTGAACCTGTTCCTATAGGCCTAACTTCTGTTCTTTTCCCATTGACTGAAGGTTAAAATAAGAAAAGTCAACACCTGTCACTAATAATAAAGTGTTAAGAAAACAGTGGAAGCTCTCTACATTTCTAAGAAATTCATACTAAGAAGTCAAGGTGGGAGGGCATGAAGGCACTTTCCTCCAAGGCAAAGCTTAAATGTCAGTATAGATTATCAGTTAAAGCTGCATTATTTTGTGCTCATTCCTTTGCCAAAAAAAAATCCAAGCACAGGCTTAATTATAGAAATCAAAACATGGATAGAGGATAGATTGCCAGTGTTATTTTCTTCAGGGGATTGGAATAAGCAGTATAAGCAATCTCCATTTGC
Organism: Origma solitaria; assembly: GCA_013397895.1. Lineage (NCBI taxonomy): Eukaryota > Metazoa > Chordata > Aves > Passeriformes > Acanthizidae > Origma > Origma solitaria. Next base: position 867,562 of record VZRL01012172.1, on the reverse strand, counting down.
TGATAAATCTGCACCTACATTAGTACATTTTGTCCGTATGGTTATAAAAGAAAATCTTCCCCCAATGTTGGGCAAGACCTCGTTTGGAAATCACAGAAGAGAGAAACAAAGGACAGAGAAAATACATAAGTTGATTCTTGCTTTTAAGAAATGTTTATCCTTTGCGCCATGTACACGAGTTATATCTGCAATCATTATTTACAAATGTTAACACACAGCCTCTGCCTTTTCTCTTGTAGTCATTCTCTAAATTTGAGGGTAGCGTTCTAATCATGCAAACACCAAGGCCCAGGTTGCACAGCTCAGATTTGTACATGCTATGCTATAGGCTTATCCTGGAGAAGAATCTCGTAATTTTACACGTGTCCCTACTTTCAATACACAAAAACAAGGTTAAAACTTTTTAACTGGTTGGGCAATGCCAAGGCAACTGAGCTGGCCATGTGGGGTCTGTCTGTTCTGGGAATGACACCATGGGCACGAGGGTCTGCTGTGAAACACTGTCTCTGTCCCAAAATGTCCCTCTGCTTCATGTTCATTAAGTCCTCTGAAGACTGTCATTTCCTGAAGCAGGCAGCATGGAAGGACTTGATACCATGTCTAAATCACAACCAGCTACTTATTTTTCTAAATTATGTCATTCCCTGTACTTTTGCTGGGAAGTATTATCTAAACAGAAATAAAGGATTTGCATAATCAGTATTTGGTTATTTCCAAATAAGCATGTAATGATCGTGAAAATCATTGCCATACATTGGTTTTTATCATTTCTTTCCTAGAGAATTTCCCCTTATCTACTAATATATCTTTCTAATTGCTATCAGAAACAGTTCTTCCAACCTCCACCTCCTCAGTTCTCAATTTTTCTCACCATGTGAGAAAATGTTTCCCAGCCCCAAAACCCACAAGCTACTTCCTTATAAATCTTCCCTAATTTCAAAATGACAGCAATACAGTGTGACAGCATAGGAAAGGGAGCTAGAAACTGAGAGCATGCAAAATGTCACGGTAAAGTTTTCATTCAAAACTGAAAAAGAGCTTTGGGTTTCTGCTCTACTATTCAAAAAGCTCTTGCCTTCAGCTTTTCATTTCCGTTTGATTTCCAGTGTTTTCTGGTGTTGGAAAAATACACAAGGTCAGAGCCAAAATAAAGGAAAAGTTGGTCCTAATGGTATGCTCACCACTTTTGGAAACAGAAATTCACAAGAATTTGGATCAGCTTAGATGGCTGGAAAACCTTCGTATTCTTTAAATATTTTTCCAAAGTGGAGTTTCAATGTTTTTGACATGTAAGTTTTACTAAAATACGTACCTTCATGTTTGACTGGAACCCTATTAAACTCCTAAGCAGCTTTTTTTGTTGTTGCACAGTATTGTGGTGCTCACACCACTTTTGACTTTACAGACACACAGTTCTCCTACACAGTATCCATGACAGACAGAGACTGATACAAGAGTAAATGCAAATGCCCAATTCTACTATTTTAACACACATCCCATGTAATAAACAGTGGTTGGACTTCAATCCCACAAACTTTTGCACACCTAAGAAAACCAGTTTCCTTGAATTATATGGAAAAAATTAGGAACTTCTTAAAATATCTCCCTGCTTGTTTTCAGAACTAGGTTGTTAACCACACACTAACATGTGTTCTTTATAGATTTTATAGGCAAAGTGATGGCCATTTATAACTGACTTTTGCAGTTACAGGATGTCACTCAGAGCAGTTCTTTCACATTAATATCTTCTTTAATGATCTGCTTTCCTTAGGGAGATGTGATAGGAAACATTATTTTTAAACTAAAGCTCACGTTTTAAACACCACATTCCACTGCATTTCTTGCTCCTCTTCAGCATGCCCCCGCCCATGGGAGGGCACAGAGCAGCCCAGTGCCTTCCCTCCTGGCTGCAAATGAGCTTGACCAGTGCAAACTGGTCCCTCCTGGGATGTGAATAGTGACGGTCAGGTGCGATCACATATCCATCCTGTCATTTGGCTACTGCTGAGAGCAGAATGTGGAGACAGCCAGACCTCTAGTCAGACACAGAGCAACTGCTTTTACCTACTTTTGATGGTCCTGTGCCTCAGATGAGTGATGAACAGTTCTCAGAATTAACGACTTGGCAACAGTGGTGTCTTAGGCCAGTGCAATTAGGTCTGTCCCAGCCAATTGTCATGGCAATAAGCTTCCAGTTTGACATAATACCACTGTTCTGAACAGTAAAAAAAAAAAAAGAACCACACAAATCAGCCAATTAGAGCTAAAGTTTTCATATCTGTATGAATCTCAAAGCAACATCTGTCAGGGATTATTAGTGCCACTAATAATCCCTGACAGTGAAGAATTAAAACCCTCATTTCTAGGATTTCTGACTCACTTTTTTCCTGCTTCCTTCTATCCGTTGGCCTGTCCTAATATTTTAGTTGTGCCTTTACAAAGCCTTGCCTTATTAACCCATCCCACCTATCAAACAATTTAACTTCCTAGTACAGTAGTTCATCACCCTAATCTTACTGTCCTGTGTTATATTGTTTACCACCTTCTATCAGATTTGATGGTTTTAATCCTAGGTCCCTGCCTTTCATTTCTATTACATCACACTGTTTATGCATTGCATTTGTGTTTCATTGTCCTTTGTAGACCAACTTTCACACACAAAATATTTAAATGAGAAAAAATTCAAGGACAAGTAGAGTTTACATGCAGTTACTCTACAGATTCAATCATTTTTTTGCTGAGCTAACTGAACAGTTTTTGATTGAAGCATCAATGCAATTCCCATACAAAACCTGCAGGAAGATCGGTTCCTTTCCCTGGAAAGTTTTCTTTTAAATTATTAATCAACAATGTAGTTAGTATATACTAAGGATAAGTTAAAATTATATATAGTGAAAGCAATGCACTAAATCAAGTTGTTTCTTAGGAGCCTCTTACCCAATTTTGCTATTCATATTTCGTTCTTCAGTGCTTGTTTTCTATTTTTTTGTTTTTTCTGCAAGAGGGTGATTCTTTCTGGACACTTCTAAGATGTTTCCATACCCCAATGAAATTACCTGGGTTTAAGTTATCATCAAAACTAGGTTGTTGATGTTGTGGTACCGACCACCTAATCACAAAAAAGTCCAACATCCTCACAAGGCTGCACAAGGAAGAGTACCACCAGCTGTTTGAGGAAGGTGATCCTTCCCCTCTTCTCAACACTGGTGAGACACATCTGGAGTGATGGGTCCACTTCTGGGCTTCCCAGCATAAGAAAGGCATGGACATACTGGAGTGAGTCCAGTGAAGGGCAACAAAAGTGACTAAACCACTGGAGCATCTCTAATACAGGGAGAGACCTGGAACTGTTTCACCTGGAGAAGGCTCAGAAGGATCTTACGAATTAAGTCTATAAATACCTGATGGGGAGAAGTAAAGGAAACAGAGTCAGATTCTTTTCAGTAGTGCCCCATAAAAAGACACAAGTCAGTGGGTACACAAAGAAATACAAGAAAATCTATTTAAAAATAAGAAAAGACATCTTAATTGTAAGAGTGATTGAACCAGATTATCCAGAGAGGTCACAGATCTTAGAAATATTCAAAATCTGCGTGTACATTGCCCTGACCTGCTCTAGGTGACCCTGCCCTGAGCAGCAATTTTGGATGAGCAGTCTCAAGACGCCTTCCCAAAGTCAGCCTTTCTCCATTTCTGTGATCCTTATCTGAATGCTCAGTGAGTAGGCTCCAATCACCCAGCCTTAGGCACCCAGTTTGCCCTTCCTTCAGTGCTCTAGATGTGAAAGTCAAAGGTCTCTAATCAATAGAACAATGCTAAAGTCTCCAGTGGCAAATTTCACCTGCCTAAGCATGAGGGGCTTTTAACTTAGTGCACAAGGGTGTTAGCAGAATTACATAGACTGGAATTCATCCATTGATTTTTCTGCTGACTGAAGGCTACAACTCCAAAAAACCTACTGAACAAGGGAATTTAACTGAAGTTCAAGTGTTGTGTTTATCAGAGTTATGATTCAAATAACTGGAGCTAGTGCAAAAGTTCACCCATGGCTGAGTTTATTGTGCCTTACCACAATTCAGTTGTTGCTCTATAATGTCTCACCCTTAAGTAAATTGCGCGTGTGCTGAACCAGTTCTGAGTTTAGGGTTAGGTGATGCAGATATTTTCTGTTATCAGACAGCAAGTCCAAGTCTCCATGCAAGCACACATTCCTGCCCACATAATTTTTCCTGCCCCCACCATTCTACCTCTAGAGCACACCTTAAACAAGCAATAACCAACTCACTAACACAGCAGAAAAGAAATGTGTTTTCTCACTAGATTGATTTTCCACTAGTTGGGCAATTTTGACCTGGCTTGGAGCAAGATCATAGGAAGCACAGAGCCAGCTCAGCAGAGATGTCAGGGTTGCAAAGCAAAGAATTGTAGGTAAGAGGGAGGGAAATGGGGCAGAGCGTGATAGGGTCATACTGCCCTGGAGGCATCACTGGACCTCCAAGCTGGCTCAAGCTGTGACACGTAGCTTTACCCTTAGCAGCAAATCATAATTCACAACACCCCCAGACATAAACTGGTGACAAAAATGAGACTCCCAGTCACAGACAAAGGAGAATGTGGCATCAGAAAAATGAAACCACAATGTGGATTTTCCTCTTTAAGCACACAGTGCAACATGATTTACACAGGTGTCCTCATCCAGGGGAATGCAGGAGAGCAGCTGATCAAGGCTAACATCTCTAGCAGAAAAAGGCAGGCCCCCATATCATGCTGGCAGGAGAAAAAGCTGAAGAGACCAAACTGAAGTGAACTTTTTTGATCTACACAAGTGGGTCAGCTTGGTATACCACAAGAGAAAGAACCAAAACAGCGAAAGAAATTGTTATAATAGCTGATGCTTCATTTCAGGCTTGCACTTGTTTCCATCAACACTGTTGGCTTTAAACAAAGTCCCACAAAATCAAAACAGCTGCTAAGAAGAAAAAACTGCACAGGCAATGTATACTATAGTTCATAACTTCCAGGAACTCCTGCATCAAAAAAATTGCCGTTCCTAGTGGTGTCACAGTAAAAACATGTTTTTTTTCAAACTAAAGGTATGAAATCCTAAATAAGCGTGTAAAACTAAACAAAACAACAAAAAATTAATTTAATTTCACACATTTAATTCTACACATAAACTTTTATATCCCAAATCTGCAAGTTGAATCACTGAGGTTAAAGAGCTAAAAATACAAAATCTAATATGTCATGTTTTGTTTCACTGCCCTGAATACACAGAACCACATATTTTTTCATGTTTTGTCTATTTTCATTTAATTAAAGTATTTTCTGGGAAGAAACTTACAGACCTCCCCATTTTTCTCTTGATATTCAGCTGTTGTTCTAAATGTAAATTGCACTTTGAACATTTATTTGTTCAGTGTGATGAAATAAACAATTGTTACTGTTTATTTTATTACAAAAATAGAGACTTGTCATTAAATTATTCACTCATTTAGGAAAATCATTGTCTTCCAATTATGTATTAGATAAGAATTTTGGAAAACTGGAACTTTTAAAGTAGTTTAAAATTAAGTTTCCATATATAGATAGCAATGAAAGCAGCTTTCCCATTCGGCAAGGATGTCACTGAATAAGAGCATTTTGATGAGGTACCTTTTCTTGGATTTGTACATGTGAAGAACCAGTGGGTATAGAATTAGTTTCCCTGACCATATGTCCATTTTGTTTAACTATTTGAGTGCCCTCGGCATCTCTCTGTCTCAGGCCGGTCACTGTTCTCCTAGGTAACACACAGACATGATTTGGGGGATGCCACATGCTTGGGACTTGTCCACAGAGATACTTTCAGCAGAATGAACTCATTATGGAGCAGAAGTAAGATTAATTGTAAGAGGAACCACACTGTCAGATACTGAGAGCAGTCCTTAGTCTGCCTGATTATATTTATTAGAAGAAGCCATAGGATCCCTGGGAAGTGTTTTGAAAAACTACCAGCCTGCTCATTGACCATTGTTTTAAACCTACATAAAACCATCAACTTCACTGTAGCAACCCTTACAGATCAGCCAGTGCTTGTGCCCTGATAATGCAGACCTATAATATAAAGATAGTGCCAGCTAAAAATTATGGGGTTTTTGGCTTGATCTTCCTGTTGTATAATTTGCTTGTTTTAAGCATTTAGTCTAGTATATGCTGGGAGAGGGAGTTCCAGCCTTTTTCTGAATTTATGATTAGCAAACAAGAAAACAATCAAGGCAAAGACAGATAAGACAACTGCAAGTAAGAAAACACCAGATAGCTATAATTATATTTGTTTGCTTGATTAGATTGCAAATAGGTATTTGTCTCTCACCCAGTAATTCTGTGAAATGATAAAAATAAATAAGTGATGGTATGGTAGAAAGGCATTATCTCCAGCCTGAACACAGGAGGAGTGAAATCAACTTTAGATTAATTATATTAAACAAGTGCTAAACAAAACTTTTATATACCTCTTCTGGCTTTTTAACTATTAGTAATTATGTGTTATCTGACAAAAAAATCTCAGAATTTAAAAAATAGTTCATGATACAAGACCAGGTTGGATGAAACTCTGAGCAACCTGATCTAATCGAAGATGTTCCTACTGATTATAGGGGAGGTTGGGCTAGATGAACTTTAAAGGTCCCTTCCAACCCAAACCATTCAATGATTCTAAATACAGCTTCTACAGATGTGCACAGGAAGAAAGAGCAGTAGATGTTACCTTGCATTTGAAATGCAAATTGGGTGACAACATATACAAAATATTAGATAAGCAGAACTGTCCATCTAATTAAAGACAACAAACTTGAATGGAAAATTTTAAGAAATTCTGAGAACTAGTTGCTAAGATGCAGTAAGTCCAAAGTTCCTTAAAGAAAAGAAAACTATCTCAGTACATAAAATAGAATAAACCAAAAAAGGATAGGTGGATAAATGATCAGCCCTTCAATGAACTAAAGATCAAATTACATAGAAAGTGTAAATTTGGCTGAACTGATACAACTGAGTTTAAAAGAGCTTACACAAATAAAAGACAGCAAAGACCAGGGCTGAAAGTTAGATATCATAAGCAAGAGAAAACACGCATATTGGAATGGAAAACAAGGGAAAGGTTTCCTGCTCTGTAGTTAGTGTGCACTTATAGACCAATGTTGCCAAAAAAGAAAGAAATGCCACTCCCATGTCAGGCAGTTAGTATAATGAAAGGAATAAGTGAGGCAGTTAGTGAGAAGGGAATAAGAATTCAGATGCAGCAGGGGAAGACCAGACTAGAAAATACTTTTAGAAATTAGCTGTTATCGTATTAGTTGGTGCTAATGAGTTTCACTCTCACGTGTAAAAAAACAAGTATCTGGACAACCTCAGAAGCATTGGCAGTTGTCACTGAGAGTTCATGAGAAATGGAGAGGTATTCCAGGATATAAGGCAAATGTAATGCTGGCATTCTTCTTGCTTTGCAAAAAAAATGAAGAAAATAATCAGTGTGCAAGCCCCCAGAAAATGACAATTAAATAAGTAGCAGTCAAGAACAAATCAAGGCAAGAAAATCTCATCTCTACCTGTGATGGAGTAATGGATCTCACAGACAGGGGAGAAGCGCTACCTGTGAAATACTTTGATTTCAGTCCAGCTTTGGGCACTGCCTCACATGACTCTCACAAGAAAGTGTGGATTAGGAGGTGCACTACACACAGAGGTGAGTCTGCTGGGTTGCAGAGGTGTCTGCCCCAGGTCTTATGTTTGCACAATTTATTGCTTGCACCGATGGTTTGGATGGAGGAGTACATACTGGGCATGCTGCAGGAAGGGTTGCAAACAACAGGGGACGGGATTAGAATTCTAATCTAAAGCCTCTTACCAAATACAAAAAATGGTCATGAAGAAAAAAGATGCACTGCAGTCAGGACAAACAAAGGTCTGTGCTTAAGTAGGAATAATCCACTACATAAATAAATACAGACTGTACAATAACCACTTCAGCAGTCAACATGGAGAAAAGGATTTGGTATTACAAATTACCATCTGAACTTGCGTCAGCGATGTCACAAAGTCATGAAGAAAGGCAAGCAGCATGTAAAAACTAAAAACAAAAATGACCTATAATCATGACCACCCACTGTTGGCATAGGTGAATGCTTCTTTTAAGCCATGGTAGTGCAGTAAAGCACAAGTACAGCAGAAGGCAGGACCTCATCATACCTTCCCATGGGAGGCTTTAAGCATTAGCTAGACAAGCTCCAGTTAGGAACTGTACAGCTATGGCTGATCCTGCCTTTGGGCAGGTGATTGGACTCGAGACCTTTCAAGGTACTCAGCCTTACCACTTACGAGTTCTGTCATCAGTGAAACCTTTCAGCACAGCCTAAAATTGCAGTGGCAGCACTGCCGTCATCAATACTACTCTGGTATTCAGAGGGCAGCAGTACTGCTGGGATCTGTCCTCCAAACAGCACACACAGTGAAATGATCCTTCTTCACCTCTCTCTATGAGTTCTGGCTTTAGAAGGGAACTCCACTCAAATACTGAAACTATGGTGTAGTGCTTTGACACTCTGAAAGGTCTCTGGCACTAAGGAACAGGTATACATATCCTGATTTCCTAAAAAAAAAAAAAAAAAGAAACCAAAAACAAGAAACCAAAAAAGCCCACAAATTTTCTTGCATTTTTTCTCAGGATTTGGGAGGGAGGAGTTAAGCAGAGCAACCTGCATCAATTCAAAGGTACCAATGAAACACCTGCACAGATGAGGTGGTTACACAAGGAGAGTAACATCAGAACTTGAAGGCTGTGCATCCAAATTTGACCCCCACCCTCCAAAGAAAGTGACAAAGGAAATTGAAAATTCAATTCAATGATAGTGGTAGAATGAGTTGGGTAGATAAGAAATTTTAGAGACTCTGAACAAAACATGTCGTGATAATTGTGGGAAGTCCCAGGGGCTGCAGGTGAAGACTTTTTTTTCTCTCTGCCTTTCCCACTTCCCAATTCACTTGAATCGACCTTCCTCTTCCTTCCCCCAGGAGGACTTACCCAGCCTCCTGCCACAGGAGCCTCCCTCCTACTCCCACTAATAGTTGTTCATCTACCTCCCCCTGCACCTTTTCGGGTGGGTGTTCCCTTGCACCGCTCCATGGGGGTGTGGGCAGGAGTTGCTATGGCCCCTGTTGGGAGCAGGAGGCAGGGAAGGGAGTGATGCAGCAGGGCAATCCGCAGGAACCTTTCCCTCTCACCCTCCCAGCAGTGCCAGTAATGGCAGCAGCTGAAGTCTTGTAAGGCAAGGAAAGAAACAAGAACAGAAGTTGCTGCCTTCAGCACTCTGCTCCTGCAGGCAGCTGCCGAGGTTGGATTTATAGAAATCCAGCCCTGACTGGTCTGTGGGGGCAACATACAGCAGTGCCTGCTGCCTAAATAATCCCCCATCTTAGAGCTTTGCACCCTTCCTTTTTTCCTGGGTAGCAGCTTATCCTTCTTGCCTTTAAACCTCTTGGTTTGGGTTTGTTTGATTTTTTCATCGTAGCGGAGTTTCAGTCTGTAGCAAAGCCTGTATAATGGATGTCCTAATGCCACAGACATCTTCATCATACAAAGCGAAACAAACAGAATTTGAACAAAATAATCAAAGAGTATATGATGCTGCTTTAAAATCACAAGGAAAATAAGTTAAAACTTCTGAAATTCCTATTCAATTAAATTGCATAAATAGTACCTGAAGCAACAGATACTGGAACAGAGCTGTTACAGCTAAAACAAACAGCTTACACATTTTATATCTAAAAATTAGAATTCTTTCCATCGGTGCATTCTTGAGTCTTATGTACTAATTTAGCTACAATGCAGCAGTGCTCACACTGCAGTAATAGAATATTGATTGTACAATGTTCAGAGACAAAGAACTCATGTTGTTGAACTTTATACACATGCATGTTTTTGCAGTAAGAAATCCACATCAATATTCCTTGCCTAATATATCCAGTCATCGCTGGGCCAGCTGGTGGTTTAATTACAAAATATAGAATTTTTGGTGGGACAGAGTCAAGTTCTCATTAAACTAAAATTCCAGTAATGGAAATGACCTTGAGTAAGGAAAAAGATTAAATGTTCAAACTCAGGAAAGTGTGATGTTCATTTAGTTCTACTTCTTTGCTGTTTATTAATATATAGCAACATACTTCAGAGTTGCCAGGGACTTCTCTGAAGATGATTAATATACCTGCAGTGCAAATTTCACATCCTAATTCAAAGTAACCTGCATTTTTGTAGGTCTTCATGGGTGTGAAGCCCAGTGTTAAATGAGTGATAATGAACCAGTGGTCACTGTGTGAGCATTATTTCTCAGAACAGTTTCTCAAAACACTTCTTCAAAACAAATCAGTCATAATACAGGAGTAATTTGAGAGCAATGCAGGCTGCTTGACCCACATTCCTTGCTCCTACCTCTCCTGCAGGCCCCTATAGGCCTCCCCCTCCACAGCTGGGAGGCACCTCCAGCATCCACTGCTGCTCAGTTCCTTGCTTCTGTTTCGACGCTGAATCCAATCACCCACCAAAAGATCATCTCTTAACTCCCCTGTAGGATTTCCTGACAGTGGCATGAATACAACAACAATACTATATGTGTTTTAAGGCCATTTCTGTGTAATGGCAGTTATACAAAATTGTATGCAGAGTCAAGCTTTTCTTTGAGATTTTGTTTCATTGGTGGTGATGGAGGGAGGATTAGGCATTTAATCAACTATCACTGACAACTGCTAGACAAAATACTGGACTGATGGTCTGATCCCCTAAGGCAATTTCCATACTTCTGTTTTCTCATTTGTAAGGGAATAACATTACTCTGTTTTGTTCACTGAGCAATACCCTACCAATGATGTATTATGAACATGCATATCCTTTGAGTATACTCTGGGATTGCAAGTATCTTTAAAAAAATCACTGGAAATCACTCTGCGACACTCAGAATACTTGTAGTAATTTTTAACTATGCAATGCACAAAACTTTATAAGCAGACAAGTTTTGTATTCTCACATTTTTGACTACAGATGTATTTCAGTAGTCCATGTAATAGCATTTACTGTTAAAATAATAGCATAGAAATAGAGTGAGATCCTGCCCCCATCCATTTGCTTCTCCTCTCCCATTATGCTTTTACTGTCCTTCCATCCTGCAGAGACAAGTGTTGATTACTCCCCACCAATTTCCATTTCCTACTACAATATACAGCACAGGAGTAAAAAAATATTACAACCTGTATTTTTATCATCTTCTCTGAGTTCCCATTAACTGTTAACTACAACATTTGACTTCAGAGGCAAATCTCCTTCAGAAGAGGAGAGATCAGTACCATTAGAAGTTCAACCTTCCACCAATAACAAATACCTCCTTTAAAATGCTTATAGTTATTTAGAACCTAAACATGTCTTAATTTGACCTAAGAATAAAAACATAGTATCCATCTTTTTGATTAGTATTCCTTATGGCTTTCTGTGTAATTACCTTAAAAGTGTTTACAGAAGATACTGCTTCCACCCAGCTTTTTTATCCCTTTGTATTGTCCCTTCAAGGCATTAGTTTCATATACTATAAAGCAGAAGAAAGATGCCTTTATTACCACAATTCATTAGAATGTTCTAAACAGTACCAAATGAAGAAGCATTTTTTACAATTATTGCTATTACCTAGTGTAATTTGCATTTTGCTGACTAGAAAAAAAGTTATCTTTTAAAATTAAGCTTTTGTGAAAAAGAGGCTTTTTTGCAGAAAAAGCCTGAAGGCTCTTTAAATTTGCTACTTTGTGTTTGAAATCTATTAACCTGTACCAGCAACAGCTTAACTAATCTTGAACATTTTTGCAAGAAACTGTGCCAATCCTATCTACTATCTAAGACACCTGCATGGAAGGAAAAAACGGAATTCTGATGGAGGAGCTAATTTAAAAAAAAAAAAATCTTCCCACAACTGGAAATATTTTTTTAAGTGGATGGACAAAGTACACTAAGAGTTTTCATTTTGCATTCCACATTTGCATTCCACAGTTGTCGGGATTCAAAAGACAAATGGATGAAATCCCTCCTAAATTTTTGTGGAGCAGCTTCCGCAGGAAGAAAACACTCTGGAAGAGCCTATCTGGAGTAGTTCCCTTAGGATTCTGGCGAGTGGAAGAGAAGGTCCTGCTGCAACACAGAGGTAAGGAAGCGCGGTGTTAGTGTGCTTTAACCCACAGGGTCAGATTCCCCAGCAGTTGTTTAAATGGGGGGATACCTCCTTTCATCGGCCTGAACACTTGTATCTGAGAAAAATTACTTCTGGAAAATAGCAGGGCGACATCTTTTTGTGTCTCCAGGGGGGAACACAGATGGAAGAAGCTGCAGGACAAGAAACTTTGTCCCAATTACACAGCACAGCCGACATTTGCTCCACACATCAACAGTCTGCAGAGTAGAATTTGTGGCAGGATCTCTTCTCCAGCACAGAGAAGAAGTCTGTCTGAAAGACTTTGCATTTACACAGGCAGAATTCAGGGCTGCGAGATGAGCATCATAAGACTTCAATAAAAGGAACAGCACAAGATCACTGCCCTTGCATATTGCGTATAAAATCAATAAACTTTGTCCCAGTAATAACGACAAAAGCTGAAGAAGGCTTTGAGAAGGCTCAGAGTGGAGAATTTTTACAGAAAATATAAAATAAATTATAAAACAGATTTCTGTGTCTCAGAAACAATGTCTGCAGTAGAGATGGTGGAAAAACCAGAGAGATCAAACTTCAGAATTCCTCAGGTTAAGTGAACAACAGTTCACAAATGAAAATCGTACGTGCCCAAGGAGTTGAGATGCTGTGACAACATGCTTCTTGAGGACTTCCAAAGCAGAGAGACTGCATTCACACTAGGAAACCGTCAGTTGTTTTTAGCTGTATTTTAAACAAAATAAATTAAAATTACGAATCTGCAGTGCTAAATATCAGGAGTCATCTATGAGGGCATCATCAGAACTGGATGTTCAGTGAGTTGTGGCACTGACAATATTCTTTAACATATACACAGTTGTAAGGGTCTTTCATGGAAAACCTGAGACCAAAACCATGGGAATCATCATGCTCGGACAGTACTGGCTTGTCCCTACAAGTAATCTCCCTGCACTAAGGCATCTGAGAAGTTGCTAACATTTTCCAGTGCAGTTTCCCCCAGAGCTACATAGATCTTCTGTTTGTTGGATGGACATCTGTATCATCTCCAGAAGGTCAGAGAAAAGAGAAACTCTGACACTAGAGGAGACCAGAAATCATCGTAGAATCACAAAATTGATTGGATTGGAAGGGTCCTTAAAGATCATCTTGTTCCACCAGCTCTGCCTTGGACAGAGACACTTCCCACTAGACCAGGTTGACCAATTCAGCCTGGCCCTAGCCACAACAGGGTAACCTGTTCCACTGCCTCACAGTGAAGAATTTTTTCCTAATATAGAATCTAAACCTAGGCTGTCTTTCAGTTTAAAGCCATTCCCCCTTGTCCTGTCACTATATTCACCATGTGAGGGAAGACAGAAAAAGGCCAAGGAAATATGCACTGAGGGTGCCTGTGTTTGGTGACGTATTACTCTTGTTTCAGTGACAAAGCCTTTTGCAGTTAGTTCATGAATAGAACAAAGTAATTGAGGCAAACCTAAGAGAAGAGCTGACTGGATTTAGACCCAAAAGATGATGTGTGAATCACATTTCTGTTCTAAAAATACAGGAGAGTCTGTCCAATAGCAAAAACCACATGCCACAAATGTCAAACATTTTTAAAAGTATTTGGCAGCCTGTGCTGCAATTGACTCTGGACCATTCTACAGTAAAATAGCTTGCCAATAAAAACTATTACCATCATCAGGGTTTTATGTTAAGGCACACATTGTGTGATCAAAGAAAATGCAGACTTGATCATTTTCTTTTAATGGTGTCAAGTGAGGGTGCATTTCTCTTTAGCACTGGCACCAGCTGCACAGTCAGAACAAGCACGGACACGGGACAGGCAAGACACAACACTGGCACTGCCTGTCTTGACTGCACAGTAGAAGAATTAGGTTTTAAATAAAGACACTACTCTTCCCAGTAACAGAGCAGCTGATTTGGAAGCTGTGGCCAAAAAAGATAGGGTTAAAGTTATGACAAAATTTAATTTAAAAGATCCACAAAGATTTGTGAGAATGTGTTTTCCCTTCTCCTCTTTCCCTGAGTGGATATTTTACCAGAACCCTGAGAGTTTAGTCTGAATAAACCTCATCTCTCCTCATGGCCAAGAAGACGACAGCTCCCTCACCCTCTGAAATCCCCTCACATGGAAGACACACTCCTGTCTTTGTCCAGCTCTTCTGCGTCGACATCTCCCTAGATGAAGTGCTCCTTTAAGGCAAACCCATGTAACAGAAAAAATCAGATTACACACTTTGAAACAGATAGGATTTTTTTTTTTTCTCCAGAAGGGGAAAACATTACTAATTGGTAAGGTTAGACTACAGGTCCTCAATCCTATTTCCAATTTAAAATACTGATGTGAAGCCTGGAAATTTACCCGTGCACAAGAAGGCATCAAAATGCCTTCAAAAGCACATAAATCAGGAAAATACCAGGCAAGTAGGAAATTAATTTTTAATGAATGTTATAGCTCGCCACAGAGTTCAACAGCATTCTGTTTTGAAAATTATCTAGAAGACAACCTAGGACACGTTAAAAACAATCTTAAAGTCTGTCGATATCAATGTCTCATTTGGCAAATAAAGGGATGTTGAGGAAGTGGATGGACAGTCATCTGTTAAACAGCATGTTGAGAGGAAACACAACTGTTTTAACAACAAATAACAGCAAAAGGATGCAATTGAACCAGCCCAGACAATGTAGACAGAGCTCTGCCTCGGCTTAAAGCAGTGCTCAGCTGTGCAGGAAAGATTCAGAGCTGCCTATTGGCTTTTAGGATAAATGAAGATTTAATTCATCACACTGCAGTAACTGATGCGATACAGTGACTTGTAGTCAATTCTAGGAAGCTTCTGGGTCTAGTTTGTAATGAAACTACTGAAAAATGGAATTCGGGAGTAGGCAAAGGGGGAATACTTTAGCAGACAATCTGCTCTTGCAACTGAAGAGATTGGAGCAAACAAATTCCAGCCTCTTGAGATGTAATATAGGTTCCATTAATTTCCAAAGCATCCAATTGTCTTACAATTGCAAAAGGTCCCTGAGAGACAGAAGCGGGAATAGGGCTGAACAAAAAACTCAAGATCAATTTTTATGGGTTTTTTTATTTTATTTTAATCACCAACTTCTTTAGCCATGCAAAAATACCACTCATAACTTAACACAATTCCTTATTAAGGAAAGCAGTCCTCCCTCTTTAAATATTTACAAAATACAGCATTCTAAAATAATCAAGATTAACTTTTGAAGCAGAGTGCTAACATTAAATTAATTATATTGCAATTCTTACTTATTTGAACAATTTTACAAAAATTTTCAGCGTAATTCAATACCTGATACTTTTGTGTGTCTTTTTCCATAGGTCTTATTAAATGACGGCTGTAAATAGGACCTTGAACTGACATCTTTACAAAATAATTCTTTTCATGTGTTCTTGAGAATTCTGAATTTGTATTTTTTTTTATGGATTTCAGTAGGTATTGATGTCTTTTTATTAGTAACTTATCTGAATGGCACATTCATTAAAAAAAAATGGCCTTTCTTCTGGTTTTGCAGATTGTGTAAATTTAAAGATAATGTATTCTGTACCAGCTTCCCAATAAGATAAAACATATAATGACATTATCCAGTAATTTGGGTATTTTACTGACTTTATATTCTGGCAGTACGTTTCATGCCTCATTTGGTAGAAAACTCATTAGACTGGGGCAGACCATGTTTTAATGCAATAGGTTGAGACTTCTTTCCCAACTAACTTGAGTTAGTTATTTTCTGTACTTTTCATGCTCAAGTTAATAAATTGCAAACTTTCAGCTTCTCAGTTTGCTCTGATCTCCTTTACATATCATTTATTGGAAGCTCTATATTTTGAGAGAGAAGGAAGAGATGAAAGTCAAATTATCCCCTTGGGTTCATGGAATAAATGTTGCCGTCATACAATCTGTATTCTTATGGGGCGTTATATGCTATTGAGCTCTCAATTTGTGACAAGAGCATTCATTGAAACACAGAAATGTCAATAAGAAAGAACACTGAAGAGCAAATAGCTGAGAAGTTTCAAAGCCAGTTTTATGTGTTTTAGTCACGATTTTGGATTTGATAGCTGAAACCAGTGGGAAGATTTTCTGCAAGGATCTAGTGTATTCTTACATCAGACATAAGTAGACTGCTAAAATGTTTATTAACTACAACTGGTGTACGTGCAGGCAGATGAGCATGCACATGCGGTAGGTTTGTTGACTAACTGAGTGACCATCCAACTAATGAGAGCTTAGGAGTAAATCCTTCAGCAACGCTGTGTTACAAGCTCCAACACACCTGAGATCAGAATGTGTCACGGCCTTAGCTCCAATATTCAAAGAACCGACTGAGCCTAGACCTGCAAGCACATAGAGTAACTGGCAGAAAAGCACTGAATTCTTATTAAGGTCATCCAACAAGAGTGCAGTTCGCAATACATTATTTGTGATTATAAAGCAAGAGCTGACAAGACTGTGGCTTCATCATGCACATAATAAGAAGTGGAAAACACCAATCCTATTCTTACAGTGTAGTTACTTGGGAACAAATGTGAAAATTTATGGAAGACAAATTTATAGTGTTAATGACCTGACTGTGTTAGAGGATCTAGAACACAAAGAGTAAGTGCCTCTTTTTCCTTAAATTGTATCCTTAGATAGGATGATAGGATTGGCGAATCACAAGAATACTTGAGATTGGAAGGGACATCTAGGGATCATCTGGTTTGAAATTTTGCTAAAGCAGGGTTTCCCAGAGAACTTGCCCAGATCCATTTCCAGATGGCATTTGAATATCTCTAAGGATGGAGGCTCCACAACCTCTCTGAGCAGCCTGTGCCAGTGCTTAGCCAGTTATCCTGAAATAACCCAGGCTGGATGGGGGAGTGGCCCTGCTGACCCAACAGGGAAAAGGCTTTTCCTTCTATCCCATTTATAATCTCTCTCATACTTGGTTCAGTCAATGCTCCTTGTCTGCCTAGCTTCCTCCTCTCAATCATATCCCGTGGGTGTTGGGGAGCTGCTGTTAGACCACCAAAGAACTGTCTCTCCCTGACGCCAAAGCAGACCCCATCCCTCAGCTTCTCCCCACAGGGCAATACATTCCCAGGTGTATTTGTCCCCACTGAACTTCCCCCGGATTGTTTCCCTAGCTCTGTACATTTGTGCAAATACAGTTAAGGAGGTGTCTCTCTGCATAAATTCTGGGGCAGTCACTGGTCCACCACAGCCACTGACATCTCTTTTATTGCAATTATTTGGCAAGGGTGGAACAAGTAATCCACATCTTAATCCATCCCAGTGAAATACTGATGGAGCTTCATGCAAAAAACTGTATATAATTATCTCCAATAATTTTAGCAGGGTTTGACATCACCACTTCTGATGCAAGTCATACATTCACTTCAGGTCCACGTGTACACATTGCTGCCAGCTATTAGTGAGATTATTGTAGCCAAAAGGCGCTGTCACAATACTACAACTAAAGGAACAAAATTATACAAGTAATTTATAGGCCAATAATTATCATAGCTGAGGGAAAAGGAAAATGAGGTAGTAGTTACTCAGGATTGCCCACAAAAATTAGGGTTTGAACAATTATGTAAGCATCCATAGAAGTGCCAGAAGATAATTTCACTCTGTACTTTTGATACCACCTGCACTCTGTTAATTATTCAAGGACAAAAGCCCTGAGTATGTTAAAACAGCTACATTAAAAGCAAAAATTAAAAAAAAATAAAACAAAGAACAAAAAAACACAAAGAAATCCACCCTGACTAATTAGTATTAATATTATTGATATTACTATTCCTCAAAGAAGGAATGCATGTCTCCTAGGACAGAATGATTCAGTTCTGGATCAGTTACAAATTTCTGAGATACATAGATATCCAAAATCTAGTGATTTTGCTAGGCATTTTCTTACCACATCACTCCTGGTGAATTCTTCTGTCCCTTTGGTTTTGAATTCCATGATCTGGTTCTCCCACATTGTAGCATATGATTTATTTGGATCTACATCATTGCTCATGTGGATCCAGAGATAAACCTTATTACAAATAAAATATCAACCTTAATATACAAGTAAAAGCAGAAAGTCACAATAATAAATGTAAACAATTTTTGTGTACCACATAACAAATTACAGCCTCCACATAAGGTTTGTTTGGTACTTGTTGGGATGACCTACATAATTTGGCTTTGGCTTTTGCTTCTCTTGAGTAATGCAGGGATCTCATACCCATGCTAATAAATTCTTTATATTACACCACCATGTCTCCCCTTTACATAATTCATCGCGCATGGTTTTGGGGTTTTTGTCCTATGTTTCATATCCAGTCCAATGCACTTTTGTTTTCCTGAGGGAGATGGATTGGAGAAAAATACGCAGACAGGAAAGGGAGAGTGTTGGCACAGCACAGAGATTACTTATGCAGGCACACACGGCACATGTTCTCTTTAACTGAAGATGCGCAATAGTTGAATAATTCTGACCCAGCACATCTGGTTTAAAGCAGTGGAACCACTAAAAAAGTTATGCATAGAGCAGGAGAAGGAAAAAAGAAAACAATATTAACTCCAGGGTCTTCAAACACTGCTCTTGCTTTTTTTTTTTTTTTGAGAAATAAGTATTCTGCCAGCTTGATTCTCCTTAGCTTATTCAAATTCAAAAGTTACAGATGAAAGTCACATCTGTAACATCCTATCAGGATTTTTGAGTGAAAAGTTGTTAAAAAGAATTTGTCTCCCCAGAATACAACAATGTGAAAAGCCACATTTATTTGCTTTCCACAGTGTCCCTCCTGTATACTCACTTTGCATCCCTATCATGCAAAATATTTTTCAAGAGCCTTTAAGGTACTGTGAGCGAGCTGCAGTATTCTGAACCTAATTAATCTGTGGCACATTTGCAAGAAGAAACTGCATCTCATTATAGATATATATTGCTCTAGTGAAAGAACAGCTTAATCTTCCTAATATCTAGTCTTACAGGGTTTATTACATGGCTTCTGGCATGCTAATTTTTCACTTTTTTTGACTATTTCTCTAATGATTGATAAACATTCTTACAAAGATGTTCAGGTGAGCTCATTACTCAGTTTCAAGCTATTTAAATTGTGATTATTAATGCCTGTGAAGTGCAACAAAAGCTACTGTGCAGGTATGAGGCCCAGGTCGGAATCAGAGGATGTGGCATTTCCCGGTGTTGTGCCTGAGTGTCTCACAGCTTTCTGGGAGCTCAGCAGCTATGCTGAACCCTTGCAGGTAAGCACACTAAAAATAATAAGAAAGGAGAGATAGGACTGTGGTAATAACATTATGTGGCTGCAATAAATATTAAAACAGTATCACAAATTACTTCGATTCAAGATAAAACAACCAGCCATTTGTGAGTGTTGTAAAGATCAAGTATTAAAATCTGGGGTTACAGAACAATAAAATGGTGCTGAGTTGTACTCCATTAATCTCACTGAAGATAAATTCTTCTCCTTCCCATATCCTCTCTTCCATGCACCAGTATTTTTCCAACGGTACATAATAGTAGCTACAGAAGGTCTTTGCAGATGAAGTGGAAATATTAATTTTAAAAAGTGAGAGTCTACAGCTCTGAAATCTAATTTTTTTTCAAAGTGTTGACCTTTCAGTACTGGTGTGAAAACACAAAGCTGTAGTTCTTCAATGCAAGCACCACCTGGATAATACAGATTTTATATTTGTCTTCATCTTCTCATAATTTAAACAGTTTTTTATGGGTGACTCATGCTACCTATGGTACCATTTTCACAAGAAAAAAATCTAAAAATAATTCTCAGATGACTTGAATGTTTGCTAAGTGGCTGATTTACACACAAATGCCTACAACCCTCTGTACCCGTGACTATTAGTGTGTGAACAGTATTTGTTTTGCACTTCTCATAATTTTGTTGGGGTTTGTTGTTTATCGCCCTCTGTTTACTTTGTTTCAGCTACCCTATTAAAGGCCAGATCCCATACCATATGATAGAAGCTTTTGCACATCATAAATATTCATTGTGAGAAACAGCAAACAACCATTGCACCTAACAACTACCCAACTCATTTGGTAACTAATTATAGCTGTCAAATACTTGCACAGAAATGAATGCACAAATATATGCAGAAAAGAAGACCAGTTTTAGCCATAATGTATTTGCAAGGAGTACAATACCTGGCTCAAATCCTTACACAAATATTTGCCCCAGATAAAGTTCCCCCAAGATAGTTCTCTCTTTTTTTTCCTTTAAGTTATTTTTGTTTTGCTCTCAGCAATATCAGTATTCACAGTGCGTAGCAGAAAAAAAGCTAATTTAGAAGAATGAATCACCAAACCGTTTCACAGCCTGTCAATATAATATCAATACTTCTAATTGCTATTGTTTATGTCATTAACAACCCATTCAAATAAAGCTGTTTAACGAAGATATGTTATCAGGTGTGGTATGTTGCCATGACAGATTCATTGTGGATTCCAGGAGAGATGCAGACTTCAGAGGGAAATCTCCTCTTACTTATCAAGCAGAGCTGTTGAAACCTTGACACTTCCAATTTGCAGAGATCTATGCAAACCTTTCGCTTGGCATGGATTCAAGCCTCCTGAATTTCACTGCGAGCTTTAGGTTTGAATTAGTCCAAACCCCAAGTAATGCTCAGCCAAAATTGTTAATTTATGCCAAATTCACAGAGCTTTGAATGGTTTCCATTTCTTGTTAAATCAGTGCTGTACAGCTGGCTTAAAAATTGGTTCAGGTTTGGCAGTAAACTCGCAAATTAAATCTGACTCCGTTCTGTACCCACAACAAATCACACCTGGTAAGTGCAAACCCACACGGGGAGGGGACATCAGGGCTCCCGCTGTGGGGAGACCTGGAGGAGCAGCCCAGCGCAGATATGGGGGGCACTCAGCCCCTCCAGTTGCAGCAAGCATCCCCTTCCAGCCTCATCCATACTGAAATGCCTCAGTGCATGCTAAGAGGCATTCATTGCTATGAGCATCCCCTGCTTTCTGCCACGGACATTCCTCCTCCCCAGGCACTGCCACATTTTCCTTCCTTACATTTCATCTAGCTGATCTGTCCTCATTATGATAGCAATTAATATATCCCCATCATCTACCCCTGACTTAATTTCAAGGACAAAAAAACCTCCAAGTACCATTTTTCTTCTGGATTAGAGCTGCCTGAGGCAGATCATAGCTGTGCCAGCTCCCTGACCAACAAATGAGGAGGACTTTCCACCTTGGGACAATGGTGGCAGTTCCCACTTCAGCTTTCCCTCCCCTTCTCTTCCTCCCCTGTGTGGGTGACAGGGACCCTCACATGGAGGCACTGTGCCACATACGTAACGAGGTGAGCTGGCACTCCATCGCCTCAGTACAGCGGGATACAAGCTGTGGGAGCCGAGCAGCAGCTGAGCCATCCAACAGGAGGGGTGAGAAGCTCTGAAAAGGAGTGGGCTGAGCAGACAGTCAGGAATGGCAGTGGATTTCCCCCTGTTGTAAATCTGCATAATTTCTGAAGGCAGCAAGTCAAGTGTCAGGAACGTTAAATCACCTCTGCTAGATCCAGGGGCTTTTTCCACAAAATTTAAGAAGAGATTTACCAATTTTTCAATAACATTTGCCAATATAAAACAAACCATGAAGAAAAAAGATATTCACATCTTTGCTTGTAAGATAAGAGTGGAATCCAAAAATCACTTAAAAAGCAACCTAGCTATAATTTTTATTTATATTTTATTACAAAAAAGTACATTGATATAAATATGTTCTGTATTTTTCTCATTTTGTAAAGTATTCCCTTATTTGTCTACATTCACAACACCTAAAAGAGAAAGGATATTTAGCTCTATCATAAAGTTGTCTGTTTCAGAAAGTTCCGGGTGATGCCTAAATCCAGTGTCTGTGGCAACAAGTTTGCACACAGTACGCACCCAAATCAAAGCTGTAAAATCATTTTACTTAAATCAGCAGCAAAGTAATACAAAAGAAAAATAAACATCAACCAAAAAACTTCAAACTGAGTTTTTATGATTGCCTGGGCAAAGCACATAGCTCCTGTTTGCAGATGTGCTTACAGTAAGCAGCGCTGCTGCTCTTGGTTTCAGAGCGATGCAATGCAGATGAACATCAGTAAGTGGTCTGAAAACAGAGGGTCTTCATTTATTTTTAATTATTTTTAAAAAAACAAATGAACCCCCAAATCTTTTCCTCATAATGGATGTTTTTTCCAGAAATCCTTGCTAGCAAACCAGTGAGGAAATGGCTGTAGCAGGATGTTGCGGTGGGTCAGCCCTGTGTTGCCTCCGCCCCCTGGGCGGACGCTCTGCCGCTACCCACATTGACTCCGCCCCAGGATTGCGAGAGGCATGCCCAGGATCCTGGCTCCTCCCATCCTCCTAGATCCTTCTCCACCGTTACATGTATCATTGGTTGATTTGAATTGTACCCCTCCCTCTTGCGTTCGGTTTGGTTTATGTATGCTTGCACCACCCTCTCCCTCTTCCCTCATTGGTCGTCCCTTTCCCAATATAACCAGCTGCCTCTAGGCAGTCGAGGCCATTTTGCCAAGCCATTCTGCCAGGCCGTTCAGCCTCACCATCTGCTTGGCGGTGGCCCTCCTTCCCTGCTCTCCCTCCCGATCACCATGACCCCTCTACCTCAATAAAGGAGAGCTCGGGGAGGAGCATTTCTCTCCACCACCCTTTACCTCGTCGGCCTCCTCTTTATTTTCGACTACTACAGCAGGAGACATGACCTCCACCCCAGGAGGGGTGAGTTTTTCCTCTCAGAGCAGATGCCCAGAGTGGGGCTGGCAGTGACACCTGCTCCATGTGGCCTCCACATGGCAGCAGTGTCTGCATGGCTGGGTAAAAACCCATGTCATTCACAGGACAATACTCTGAAAGGCTCATACTTGGAGAGCTGAGATAGCGTGGTAAAAAATAAGACACCTGGTGTTTTCAGCTCCTCATACCACAATATTCATCTTTCTACTTTCCTTGCCCTGTTCTGGTCCTCTGGTCCTCCGTCTCCTCCCTTCCACCTCAGCTGCCTTTCTGCCTCAGGCAGATATCAGAGAACAACTTTTACTGCAGGAGACCTCAAAGTGTATGTGGCTGCTAAGTGCCCCCTTGGTCGATAGAGGTATTGCTGATAATGCTAATAGTCATGAGGAGAATGACAGATTTTGTAACAGAAGATGTAGACTAAATTTAGCCCCAGCTTCTCAGAATTGCAGAAGTTAGAGTAAAACACTGTTTTGCGGCACTGTGATGAAAGTAAATGTAGATGCAGTGACGGACCCTGAAACCAGTGCACTGTCCCGATTATTAGAAATCCAGGTTCTCCTTTGCAGTGTCTCCATGCACATTCCCTCATTGATGGTACCAAAGGACCTTCACAGAGAGAGCCCAGCAGGGCAGCATGGAATACAAGGGTATGTGCACCAAGAAGGAAAAGTGTGATGGTTTCTAAAGGGATACTGTGTGCTTCAGTCTGCCTGCCTTTTGCTGCTTACAAGAAAATACTCCTTAATCAAATGCTTCTATCAAAAAAATCCAAATAATCCTAATGGGAAAGTAGGGTTTTTAATATAGTCTTGTATGCTAGAATGGTTTTCATTAATCCTTCACATAGTGTTAAGATTTCAGCCAACAGTCATTCATTGTATTAAGTCATTCTGGATTTTTCAGTCATTTCTTTATCTCCTACTGTTTAACACACTACCAAGAATTTTTCATTTCTGCTCCAGGATCTATTTCCCGTTTTATGCTAAACTGAAACCTTTTCCACATTCATTGTATAATGAATTTATTTCATTTATAGAATTATTATGCTAATTCCAAGTGAATTTATGATTATTTAAGGATGAAATTGTGGATAATATAACAAAATATTACTGTTTTCACTGAATGGTAGCATTTCCAAAATCACTATTTTTATGAGAGATAAACACCTCCAAATTTATGAAGGCTATTACGTGTTTAATGACAAAATTAAATTATAGCAAGCAGAGATAGAAATGGATACATTCAGACCAGGAGTAGAAAAAACCTGAAATAATCGGGATGATCCTTTTGACAGAGAGAAACTCATTTTCTACAGTGTTGCATAAGCTCTACATAAGGATAAGAAATGCATGTCATCTGACAGAGACATTACTAGGTTTTCCTGTCATTAAACCAGAAACAAATTACTGGAAATCCAGCCAAAGAATTTTCTTCAAGATTTGAGTGTGTAACTTCGGAAAAAGGACAATCATTCTGCAAACTATTCTCTGGAAGGCTGTTCATGCAAGAAGTTATTGCAGAACGATTTGGTTTACTGTGCACTCATGTTGGTCAGTTTGTGCTTGTTGACAGTCCCTTAAAATCAGGGTGGAAAAAAAAGGGGAAGAGAGACATGTATCTGGGAAACTGGGAGGTTTTAAAGTGAGCAGAGGAAATCTGACATTAAAAATGATGAGCAAAATGATCTGATGCAGGAGAGATTATGACCATCTGTGCATATGTGCAAAGCGAGGTGTCATTCTATTTATGCTGCAATATGGAAAATCATGGAAAGGGGAAGAATGTAATGTCCTCTAGCAACTTATGGAAGAAATGAGCTAGTGCACTTCTCTTTGCACAGTCAATAAAATCAGTATGTTCCCAGCAGGGAAAAGGAAAGGGACCAGTTGAGCAAGACCTGGGTTAGAAGTGAGAGCTACAAACCCAAATTCAAAAGCTTGAGGGGAGCAGCGAGATCCTGCTACTCACATAGATGATGGCTTTTCTGCGGAGGGACCAGGGCAGTCCCTGAGCTCTGAGCTTGGCTGGGGTGGGGAACCCTAAGCACAAAGGTGCCAGGCCAAGAAATGGGACACCACAGGGCTTTTTACCACAAACCCCAAGGCTCCATCGCTCAAAAAGAGAAAAGCAGGGAGGATATATCAGCCCCAGGGAGCTCTTGGAGGCAGTCAAAGAGGATCTTTCTTTCTTCCAAATGGGCAAGTGAGATCATCCTAAAGAAACCAAAGGATTTAGTGATTTTTCATTCTTCAGCAAGAGAAAGTATGGTTTGCTTTCCCTCCAGCATTAGGCATTTGAGCTATCCCAACAGAAACACCCTTTTTTCTCTTCCCTTTCTTCCTGCTGTTTTTCTTACTCTATTCACAGAAAGGTAAATTAGTATGCAGGGTAGAAGGCAGAGGGGAATAAGGCAAGCATAGCAGATTCATAAGAGGAGACTTTGGCATCTGGGATAATGTGATGCAAAGAAGAATTCTGAAACACAGGAAGAAACTAGAAACTTACCCTGCCCATAAGTCAAAACGGAAAAATATTTTCCTCTACATGAATCAAAGTGGAAATATGGACAAAAAGACCTTTCTTTACATCTTCTTACAGATGGTACTATGAGTGTACAGTTGAGAATCATCAGCATTAAACCATAAGATGTGAAGGTCACTTATCTAAACTTCCATCCAGCCCTAAGCAATGTAGATGCTAATATACACTCATTACTTTGAAAACTCAGATGACTCATAAAATGGGAGCTAAAATCTTCCATTTCCCAGCATTATTGTGGCATTTTATTAGTTAAGACTATAATACGGAGCAAATTCTCCCCATCATCAAATTTTTTTTCATACTGTTTAAGAAATTAGGAGATTGCAACAAAAGCTCCATTTCAATATTGTTAATTTTTTTTGTAACCTGCATGTTTTTATACTGCCCCATCATTAGACTTCTCAAATTTCATCAGTATATTAACAAAGAACTATATAAGGACCATACAGCTTCTTTCTGAAATATCATAATTGTTACTTCACACTTTTTAGTAACACCAAGGATCAGGCTTTGATTACTTTGTGTCTGAGCTGAAGGGGCAGGACTAACTTAATTTTCTGTGACAAGGTGACTTACTCAGAGGGTGAGGGAAAGGCTGTGGATGTGGCTTATACACTTTAGTAAAGCCTTTGACACCATTTCCCAAAGTATTACTCTGGAGAAACTGGCTGCACACGGCTTGGCTGCCTAAAAGCTCTCTGGATGGCTGTGCCCAGAGAGTGGTGGTGAGCGGGGTCACCCCCAGTGGGCAGCGGTCACAAGGGTGTGCCCCAGGCTCCCTACTGGGGCCAATCCTGTTTAATATCTTTATCAGTGATATGGGCAAGGGGATTGAGTGTTCCCTCAGTCAATTTGCAGAAAACACCAAGCTGAGGAGTGTTGATCTGCTGGAGGGCAGGAAGGCTCTGCAGAGGGATCTGGACAGCCTGGATTGATGGGCCAAAGCCAATGGGATGAGGTTCAACAAGGCCAAGTGACAGGTCCTGCCCTTCGGTCACAACAACCCCAGACAGCGCGACAGGCTGGGGACAGAGTGGCTGGAAAACTACCCAGAGAAAAAGGACCTGGGATTGTGGATGGACAGCAGCTGGACATGAGCCAGCTGTGCGCAGGTGGCCAAGAAGGCCAATGGCATCCTGGACTGTGTCAGCAATAGTGTGGCCAGTGGGACCAGAGCAGTGATTGTCACTCTGTACTCAGCACTGGTGAGGCTGCACCTCAAATCTTGTGTTCAGTTCTCAGCCCCTCACTACAGGAAGGACATTTTGGTACTGGAGCATGATTGGAGAAGGGCAACAAAGCTGGTGAAGGGTCTGGAGCACAAGTCTTGTAAGGAGCAGCTTGAGGGATCTGGGGTTTTTAGCCTGGAAAAAAGGAGGGTCGGGGTGACTTTATTGCTCTCTACAGTCACTTGAAAGGAGGCTGTAGTGAGGTGAGGGTCAGTCTCTTCTCCCAGGTAACAAGCAACAGAATGAGAAGAAATGGATTTAAGTTGTGCCAGGGTAGGTTTAAATTGGATATTAGGAACAACTTCTTCGGGGAAAGGGTTAGCAAGCATTGTCCAGGGAAGCGGTGGAGTCACCATCCTAAGATGTATTTAAAAGATGTGTAGATGTGTCACTTAGGGACATGGTATAGTTGTGGACTTGGCAGGGCTGAGTTAATGACTGGACTTAATGATCTTAAATGTCTTTTGCAACCTAAATTATTCCATGATTCTCTGACTTATGTCCAGGTTAAAACACCTACACGTAGTGTTTTATCTACCAAGTTCATGAGTTGACATATTCAGTTAGGTATCTTACTCTGGAGATTAATCCCACTCTAAACCCTCAGTAGTGGGATTGCATGGGACTTGTTAGTATTTCAACAGTGTGCGTGGCAATTCCAGCAATTCTTTTTTTTCTTTTTTTCCTTTTTTCTTTTTTTCCTTTTTTTCTTTTTTTCTTTTTCTTTCTTTTTTTCCTTTTTGTTTTTTTTCTTTTTTTCCTCTTTTTTAAGAGAAGACAGCTGTACAGAAGTTCATGTTACAGTCCACATGCTGCCGCACAAGTACGTATGCACTCTGGAGGGTAGCAGTTCTTTTGCTTGTGATGATGGAACTTAGTGAGTTCATACAATTGTTTTTCTAATTTCCACTCATGAGGGCAAATGTTAGTAACACCTAATTTTTTCCTATGGTATTGCAGTTTTTTTTCTTCATTTGCCACATTCTGTGTAGGCTGTTTTATACTTGTGGATCTCTCTTGCAAAAAAAACCACTGACACTAGAATCAAGGCTGTAACAGGTTTATTTATCACTTTTAGAGGTATTTTATTTCATCTATCTAAAGTGACTTTTACTATTAAAGCATTTTTCTAATTATGAGCTATTTACTTGTTCAATATCTGATAGTTTTGCAAGATAAAATCTTGCAATCTGCTCCCACATCAAAGGCCATGGTTTTCATATAGATTTTTCATTTTCTGTGGGCCTATTACCACAGTGATTAGTAACTTCTGTGATTCTTTTAGTGTGACCCAACAAAGCAGGTAACCTTCCCATTTTTTTGACTGAAAATCTACCAGCGCACCTCCATTTTCCAACACTGAACACTCAATTTGCACACAAGAGATGTCAATCAAATGAGTCTGGTTTTCACTGAGAGCTTACTCTCAAGCTTTTATATCCTCAGGGCATTCCTGTAGTTCCAGTTCCCTATATACAACAAAAACCTCACCTGCATGCAGATCTCTGTGGATATTTCACTTCCTTAATATCCCACTTCATTATCAAATATATGAGGTAGGGATATTTGAGTAGGGATATATGAAGTATACCAGGGTTCTCCGTGGAGATTGGATTAAACAAAAAACAAATAATTTAACAACACTATGAGATCACATTTTACCTCATCATCCAATGCAATCTCTGTCCAAATGATGCTTGTTTGGCTTTGAATGTAAAGTCCTTTAAATGAAGGGGGTCATTGTGAATAAGTGGCAACAAAGAAAGAAAGAAATTTCTTCTGTACTACTGAGATTACAGCTGCATCAACTAAACATTCAGCCCTCTTGGTGAGCAAACAAACAAAACCTAATCCTTGGGGCTTTCCACCAAACTGATTTGCTTTCCATGTGCTAGGGGAAACCTTCCCTCAGCCCCCTCCTTCCCTCGGCACCTGCGCAAGGTGAAAGCGATGGGAGCGCCACCACAACCACAGCAAACGCTGGGGTAGGCAAAGCTCACCACTGCCTCCCACCTCCCCCCACGCCCCACCAGAGCACTACCAAGCTCTATCAATTAAAGTCTGGTCCTGGCAGTTTTATTGGGTAAGAACTACAGTGCTTAGTACCGTGCTGGATTCAGCTGCAAGCCTGGACTGTCTTTCTCGCTTGGCTCTCACCTTGAGCAAGGATGCCTCCAGGAAGTTTCAGCTCCAGTTCACAGTCATGCCAAGGAAATGTGCTGCACATCTAAGCTGAATTATTTTGCCTCCGTCAATCACCTTCTGACTACCGTGCACTTTGGTGATGTTCTTCCTTTTCAGATTTGACCTCCTCCTCAAAAGTAGTCTTCTTCCAGTACATAACCTTGTGCCTGCTGACAAGACAGCAGTTAAAGCTGGCTCAGTACTGTCATTAAACTGTCATCTAGTACAGCCATATTTGAGGATGTACTCTTTGCATCTGCAATGCATTGGCTTATCTGTACCAGCCAGAGGCTCCTCAAATACTTTATTCTTCATGTCGTGCCTCAGGTGGCAATCCACTTGCCCTCTCTTCCAACCTGTAAACACACCCTCAACAGCTTGTGTCAGGACAGGGGTTCTGAATGTCCTCCTAAGCTTTTTTTTTTTTTTTGTTAAGCAAAGCCTACACAGGCCTATCACAAGTAATTTGCAACCTAAGAAATTATAAGCAATATAAGCACTCTGATGGAGCACATCTGCAAATCAAAGTATTTTCTTGAGTCATATCTGCCTTCGCTGGCAGGTGTCAGGAACACTGCACTTCCTTGGCACACATAATTATAGTGACTAAATCAGTCTCTCAGGGCAGAGGTGGTCCCTCAAGTCCAGAAACTGGGGAGCAATATTTACACACAGATACATACACGTACAAAAAAGATTAAAAATCCCAAAGCCAAAAAAAACCCCATTAAAGTGATAAATAATAGAAAAAAAACCCCAAAACCCTAAAAGGAAAACATAGTGATCACCACTCCTTTATGTCTTCCGGGAGTTGTATATTAATCAAAGATCTGACTCTGGCTAAAAACATGGAAGAAACTCACACCTTGACTACCACAAAACATGAAACCATGTGACTTACTGGTATACTTTTGGTCTAAAATCTAAGACTGCATGTCCATCTAAAGGCTTGTACAAGACCAAATTTGTATTGAGGGCTTTTTGTATGCAAAGATTTAAAAAAAAAAAAACAAAAGCAG
The DNA here is from genome assembly GCA_013397895.1 of Origma solitaria. Taxonomy (NCBI): domain Eukaryota; kingdom Metazoa; phylum Chordata; class Aves; order Passeriformes; family Acanthizidae; genus Origma; species Origma solitaria. The sequence continues at coordinate 837,563 of VZRL01012172.1, read as the reverse complement.
AAAGGTAAATTTTTTAACCCACCCTTCTGTTCTGAAAGAGCAGCAGTCTCAGTATCTCTTTTGCTCAGTCTGCGAGTAAAAGTGGAAGCACAGAGCAGAATTGTTTCCTGCCTGCCAGCCCAGCACAATTTTGTGCTTTCCATCACACACAGGGATAGTAATGCAAAGGTTAACAGGCCAAAGTGTGCACATGCAGGAAAAAACAAGACCTGGTCCTTTTGCCAGGTGTCCTATCACAGCAGGGGGAACAGATGGGAAAATCAGCAAAATTTGGATGGACAAAAAAGCTGCTCCATTGGGCAGCATGCTACCTCTTTGAAAATATGACCTTCCAAAGAGACTTTCCCCCTAAAATCACCATCTTAACATTGCCTTACATCGAAAGTAAATGCCAAGAAAAGAATTTGAGTTAAGCAGTAAGTCTGATACTTCTGGTTTTGTTCTTGAAAAGGCAAATTTACAGTTGAATTAGTCATTAGAAAGTCAATTTGCAGCTGTGACAAACAAGGGAAGAGCTATTCAAGTCACAGTATCACCAATAGTATTAATGATCTTGGTAATGAAAAGCTGATGAGTTTTAACAAGTGTTATCTGACACACAAGATAAATACAATTAAATATGAAAAGTCTCTTTAATTACATACAGAGTTTAGAGGCTTATAAAAACCAAGCTCATTGGTATTCTGCCGACTCCTTCACCTGTCACTGGGCAGGATAATGCCATCGCTCAGTCACTGCCAGCACCACCTGAGCCCTGGCTCTCCACAGCACATGGAGGCACAGGACTTCTGTTCTGGATCTTTCCATAAGGAAGCCATAGGCTCAAGGCAGTTGAAAAGCAGTGCTGGTTTGGTTCTGCACAGCTGGGTAGCAGAGGCGCTGCAGGCTCCCAGCAAACAAAAACGTTTTCACATTTAAATGGATTTAACGGCGTGTTTGTTTTTCACATGCAAGGACCTTACAGAGCTGCCTGTGTCATGTTTTTCTCTGACACTAGCAGTCACAAAGGCATAGTGTAGCTCTTGAAGGTGATTTAAAAAGGCACAGTCCAGCAGTCAATTCCTGACCAGGTTTGTAATTTAGAATTCAGCAGGCTTTTGTTTCAGTGCCTGTGATAAACACCACTCAAATGCTTATAAATGCCTGTCCTGCTTTTCACTAAGATGGCAAGTGTCTGTTTAAGAAAAAAACATCTTCCCCAACCTTCACACTTCTTTATGCCTGTATTTTTATACCAAAATTTAAAACAGCAAATAAAAGATGAGGGTTTTTTTCATTTTAATAGGCATGATGCTTTCTCAATATTTGCAATGATTCAATTAAATTATTTTGGTGAATGAAATTTGACCTGCTCTCATGAATAACAGAATCACTTCTTACAACTTCTACTCTATAGCAGAAGAACAAGAGAGAAATACAATTTTTTAAAATTGTACCTCTGCCTACACTGTGCCGCCAACAAACCTGTTTAAAGAGTCTCATCTTTGACCTAAAAAAGCTGAGTCCTGTTCACACTAGTTTGGAGGGGAGGTCAGGGCCTCTCTTGCAGGGAATGGAATGAACCATCCAGACACGGAGGGATTAAAATCTCAGATGACTGATTTTCCGTGCAGTATTTTCTCAAATTAATCAAGTTTCAGTTTTTCTTAAATTGGACCATTGGTCCGTTTATGTCTTAAAGACATATATATGGATATAATTTCTAAAAAATATTATATAAATTAAATTTCTATAGTGTATATATACAGTTACAATTAACATACTAAAACTAACATACTAAGGTTCATTTAAGAGAGAACTAAAGTAAAAATACTCCTAATGCAAGATCCTCTGAACACTTGCTGTCCAGTCTCATTTTTTTGTTTTCTGAGGAAGGAGAAATGAGTTCCTAACAGGTATATATATAAGACATATACAAAAATATTTGGGATGAGTTTCTATGTATGTCCTCCCAAATTTCCTGGATCCCCTCAGATAGGAAATGTTGTTTCCTATTATTTTTTCATTTCTTCAATGTTTATTAAAAGAATATTTCATACTTCATTGAAAACTAACTTATGTACATAGTTAGCATTTCATACCCTGTGAAAGATCAGCATATAGCATTTGCCCAATGGAGAGCATCCATGCTGACAAGCACTAAGTGTGTGAACTCCAGCAGAAACCAAGACCCTGGTGTTCCTCACAGGGGGAGGTTTTTACATTTGGCGCTGTCACTAGCTGTGGACTCACTTCTGGCTGCTTTTAACAGGATTATGCAGTCCTGTACAAGAGACTCCACACCTAATTGGCAAAAGTTGCAAGATCTTGTCCTGTAAAATGCAATGTTTTTCCTTTGATATGTTCCACTACATTGCTGCCAGGAGCTAAGCAACCTCAGCCCTTCCAGGAGTCGCTCAGATCACCTCGAGATCCAGTTTGCCTCAGCCTGTTAACATTCCCTGTGTATTATATTATTATCACCATAGAAACAGATATAAAGTGCATTTAACTTAAGGAATAAGCACAATTAATATTTTGTAGCTCAAATTTAAAATGGTATTAAGCTTTCATAATCAGAACCAGATACACTCAAATTTTGAAATGATACAGCTTTTTTTCAGTTTTAAAGATACCTCCATTAAAATCACTGGAGGTGTTAAAGACATGCCTTTGACTTTTAATGTGAATGAGGTAACATCATAAGTATCTGATCTAACCACAGGAATATTTTATGATTGATGGGATATGATACCCCCATGAGAACATGGTAAGAGTTTCACATCTGTACAATACCAAAGAGCCTTGATGCATTTATAACTTACTTTGTGCTGCCTTAAGCATTTGAGAGGCCAAAATAGGATGCTGAAAGGATGGGGGTCAGCAAAAAAATGCAGTATGAAAAGGATGTGAGGTTTTTCAGATTGTCAAAAGGAGACAAAAAGTTTAACATATTTAATTATGGAATTTCTATGGAATTATAATTTAAACCTTTGAACTGAATGTTGTAATTCATTATACCTCTGGGACCAACCACACTGCAGCAACGTGTTAAAAATGCAGTACATAACCATGTGTCAAAACTGGCCAGCCATATGGACAACTTTGTGTGTAGATACCCACCTGGATCTACTGAGCAAGCAGCTCATTGCATTACCAGAACTGCCTTTGCACAATGCTTCTGGCTGGCAACATGCTTTAAACTTTTGTCATAGCTCTGCAGCTCACAGGGCAGCTCAGTGGCACTGTGGGCAGGAGACAAGCCATCAAATGGCACAATAAGCAGCCTCAGCATCTTATTCCGAGCTCACTGTCTTCCTTGGGAAAAATCACGGAGTAAAAGCAATATGCTTTGTGGCATGTTACTGTGCTCTGGATCTCTGGGTGCCTTCAGCTACCTGCCAGCTCAAATCACAACACACAAACACACACGAACACGAGACACACAACATGGGAGCTGTCCCACGCAGCAGACAGGCTGACACCTTGATACAGTAAAGTCAGGGAAAACATTTGTGTCCCATCATCTCAGCTTGCTTCACCTGTTGTAAAGCTACACTGCATGAGTTTAGGAGGATCTTGCTTTGCCCAGAAGGCACAGACAGAGGACCAAAGGAGCACAGTGTGTCTTTAGTGCTACCTCCACACCTACTTTTCTCCAAAAGCAGCACTCCTGCTGGCTCCAAGGCTGCAGTATCAGAGGGAAGGTGTTCCTCAGTATCATCTGGGGATCTGGCCATCCTCATTAAGTGAAATCTCACAGATGATGCAAAGACTCCTGAGAAAAAAACAATTTCTCTCTCAGGAAATGGAACTGTAAAAAGAAAGAATTAATGGTTCATCTGGTAAAAGTTTGCAATGTGTTTGATCGCACAGCAGTCAGAAACTGCCTTAACTTTCTCTCTGCTTTTAGCACAACGTACAACACAAAGCCTCTAAAGACAACAAAACCCAATGAACAGAGAAATACATCATACATAGACACATTGTAATTCACATGGACTTTGTTATGACTTACTTTTTGTTCAACTCTGCCTTAAAAGCGGTCCCTTAACATCACGTGTAGGTTTGTAACTACAACAAATGACATAAATATCTGTAAGTTGTGGGGCAAACACAGTGAGAAAAATCAACCAAAACATAGTACTTGGAGTTATAAACTGCAGAAATATTAAGACCTTTCATAGTAACAGCTTCATAGTATGCCATCTGGGAAACAAACACAAATGACTGGGAGTGTTTATTTTTCCCATTCTAAAATAACTCCTTGTGCTTTTTCATTTGGTTGGTTTGGTTTTTGGGTTTTTGTTAAAAAAACAACAAAAACAAACTGCTGAAAAAACACTGCAAGAAGACATAAAAAGTTTAACATACTCCCAAACACAAAAATGTGAATATATCTATCTGATAGGTGCTCTAGTATTATTATCTTTACTCCATTATAGAAAGCAAAGTCACAAGAAGCAATAAATAACTACTTATTTAAAATGGAATTAAATTCAGCTAAGAACCTGTTGGCATGTTTATAGTTGTACTCTTCATTCTTCCATTTATTTCCAAGTCTACATCAAAATGCAGCTATTACAATAATTGTAAAGCATTTCAGGGAAACTGGGGATATTTTACCCTTGTTTTATAGGTGGTTGGGCAGCAGAGGCAGAAATGTATCAAGAAACAATCCAAAGATACAAGGTGAACCAATATCAGAGATAGAAACCAAATTCAGAGACCTGACTAGAGGAGAAAATAAAGCATAAAACTTAAGTAAAAAAGAAAAATGCATAATTGTTGTAGAAGCACATTGGGAAAGATTCCCTAGAGTCTCCCCTGGGACATGAAGGAAGTTTGGGGTTTTGTTGTCAAATTCAGAGATAGAAGAGAGCTTTGCTCCACTGCAGCTTAACAGTTCTGAACTTGTATCAGATGTGGGTAGGAAAAGATCTTGTCCCCAGGCAAAGGTAGATTATTAGGATCTCCATTCAGTATGAATGCCCCCAATACTCAGCTACTACTCACTGCTAGTGCCATCACTCCAAACAAATAAATAAACAATGCAAACTCCCAAAAAATGTATTTCTTTCTCCAGACCATGCTACTTCTGTATGCTATTACTTCTATATCTTTCTGTCAGAGAAACATAGAAGCAGTAGGACTGGGAGATGCAACCAAGCGCAGCCACCTGCAGATACTAGGAAATCCACAAAATATTTGCTGGAGCAACAGATGCCAATGTTTAGCTTGCTACAGCTATTGAGGAGAAACAGGAGAGGAAAAAAAAACATGAGGAAAGCTTCTGTGCTCAACTTGCTGAAGGATAGAGAGATTAAATTAAAAGATGGCTAAATAAAAATGTAAATCTGTGTTCATATGTCTTTTCTGGGAGGTATAAAATGTGCAGAATAAGCAGGAACATATAGATTGTTGTTTTCCCTTGACTCCAGCCACAGTAATATTTCTGGTCTCAGAAATCTTCACTCTCATTGAAAATGAGGTATTCCTGACAGAAGTTTCACATTTTAGAAGTTTTCAGCCTGAGGGTCACAGCCGCAGTGTGTATGAGTCAATAATGTGAAGTGAAACAATGTAAATAATGAAATCAATGGGAAAACTCCCACAGAATCTAGCTCCTTGCGAACCGTGCCATAAGACAGTGAGAATACATCCAACGGAACTGAAATCCTGGGAGGAAAATGTATTTAGGAAAATATGGTTTTACATTTCTTAATGCAAAAAGAGCTGTGGAAGGAATTCAACCATTTGTCACTACAATGCTGCTTGTGAAGATGCACTGACCCACCTCTCCAAGGGCCCAGGGCAGTACTGAGGTGAGACATTTGTGCAGGAGAGCAAATTGTTACTGGGGAGAGAAGCTATATTCCTTGATTGTTGGGTATATTGGCAATAAACCTATATTTTCTGACAATGAAGAGTTTTAAATTTAGTTTTCAAGGTAAAAGGAAAAGAAAACATGTTAGGCATGAGAAATATACTAGCAGGAATGAACAGATGGTACTGTAAATAGGAATAGGTCAGAGCTTTCTTCTTGCTGATTTCTTCTCAAAAGGTTTCATTAGATCAAAGCCTTAAAAAGCTGAGCAAATTGTAAAGGCTGAATAAAAAGCAATATGGAGTCCTTTGAGCAAAGTTGAGTTATATGCAACCACAGAAAATAAAATGAAATGTACTAGGAGTGTAAAAATATTTCTACCTGTCATGTAAAGAAATACTTAGTTATTAAGGTCTGCTTACCTTCTGTTTCATCATTTGCCTTTTCCTGTTTTCCAGTTTAGTGGAATTAATTTGAGCTTAGGGGATCCTTTCAACTCCACTGTTTGGCCACAGCTTTTAGGGGATCCAAAATTTCTGGGTATTTTTCTGGACAAGAACTATGAGCTGGGGACTCCTTACCACTCAGGTTTGTTAGACAAAGAAATAAAGCACAGACTGACTTAGTGACTTGCACAAGGCACTAATGGAAATCTGAAGCAAAATTGAGAAAGAAACCCATGTCTTCCCAGGGAGGATTCAGCACCATAAAACATAGATCACTCTTTTGTCAGTACCTCAGTGTTATCATAGAAACAGAACAGGAATTAAATTCTGACAAATAATCAATTATGTAAGCAAGACAATCTGTCCTAGGGAAGGTATGTTTTAATCACCATTTTCCCCTCAATCTGCAGCCAAAGCCTGATGACTATGGTATTGCAAATCAGGAGCTCAGATCTGGCAGAATAAAGCAGAAAAAGATACAAGTTCTTTAGTGTTATGACTTTAGTGCACTTCATTGAGGTTAAAAAAATGCAGTAATTGTCCTCCGCATAACTGAAAGGCTAAGGCTCATTGGAAATTCACGGGATGATTTCTGATTTCTAACTGCTTATTGCTTCTCAGTTCCTGGTATCCTGTTAAGGACAGGAGAAACACTGCCGATGGTCACTCTTTTGAAATTATAATGAAAAAGTTAATTCTCTTGGAACTAATCAGATATTACACATCGTTCTACAATTATTCTACTGAACAAAGGTCTCTCTAAAGAAAAATTAATCTAACACCTCTAAATGATGCAGTCACATGTATTTTCAATTGTCACAAATAAGAGATCTATTCACCCTCTTAGCGTCAATTTTTGCTGCACGGTTTTGTGGAAACAGTTCTCTTCAAAATTCATAAGATCTCTGTGTGCATTTAATTTCAGCTGTTCTGAAAAAAGACATTAGTAGTTTGGCAAAGATATGGACCTCATTGTTTGTAATGAGGACTGCCCAATAGTTGGATGAGTTCAAAGGATCCCTGCCTTTTTTAATTCAAGACTGAATAGCATCATATCTTCTTTTGAATGCTGGAACTATAAAACCATCTGCCTGTACAGTTGTTCTAAATTTCTCATTATTTTAGTCTGCATAGTATGTGTTTGCTATTTTAAATTACAGTGCTGCGATTCACCGCTGGCATAAGAGATGGAAACTGAAAAATCTTAATGCTTACTAAAGGCTGATGTGCTCAAGGGAGAGCAAGAAGCATAACAAGTTGGCATTAATGCCCTTGTCAGTGATTCTTTTGCAGCAGGTGTACTGGAACTTGTGCTTACTCATGCTAGATATATTAAATCCTACGTCTAGAAGCCTTGACTCAACACCTCCCAGTTGTAAGGGTCTGCTGGCCCACTTTGTGGTTCCAACACAGTGAGCAGAGTGTTTGCACTGTGCTGCAATGCCCCCATAGATGAAGGGTCTGCAAACAGGAATTCTCCTGGTGATAGACACCAGCGTGGACACCTTGTGAATTCCGCCCTCAGAATTTTTTGGACTGACCAAAATAATGCAACAACTGATATAAGTAGGAAAAAGCTGACATCCTGTGATGTTCCTGTTGACATCTCCTTAAGGAAATCCCATCACATTCATGAATAAGTATGAAATGGTCGAGGAAGGAAAGGAAATCCATATTTTAAGATAAACTCCTTGCTGGGTATCCTAGATGTCCAGACCTGATACAGTGATTTGCTCTGAGATTTCCAGCACAGGTGGGGGTGGTCCACAGTGTGTTCCTTTCTCACCTCCATCCTACTGAGATCCAAAAAAACAACTGCCTACAACCTTGCCACTTGTTGCTAAGAATTTTCCATAAATCAACTGAATTAAAGTTTCCTGTAGAAAAAACCCAGTGGCCTGTTTCAATTTTATGTTATCTCTTCTCACAAATAGTGTTGTACATCCACACAGGGCATTTAGCTTAAAATGTAATAGCTATTACATCTTTTAAGGTGAAGCCTAATTGTTCTATATGTATTTCCTAATTCTAATTGAAGAATGTTTATACCGCCTCTTTGAATAATTGTCTCCAAACTAACTTAAAAATTATACTTCTGACAAGTGACTAATAAACCACTGTGGTTAGCATAAACTTTTTCCTAACAAGCATAAACTAAGAGTGACAGAGATATGGTAACTGATTTAATTATGTCAAAGAATAGGATATTTAAATGAAGCTTTATTTAAATGAAGTTAATGCTCTCTGTAAAATGTTTTCAGTATTTAAAGGCTGGAAAGGATGGTGAGGAGTTCAGTAAACTACTTGTTACTTCTGTTACTGGGGAGAAATCTCAAAAAAAATAACAACCCACATATATGCAACATGCCACTACACTCAATCAACAGTACATTCGGCTTTAAATGTAAGAACTATATCTAAGAACTCAGCTGGAAATTGAATGATGGTGTTCTCTCCCATTGACCACAAAAACGTATTTGTCTCAGCACTTTGACAGTTGAACAAGCAGGAATGCATGAAGGGTGCTTAGGGATGGCACTTGTGAATGTAATGCTTACCAAAATTCTTTCAAGGGCACATCACCCTTGGAAAATGCAATTCCTGATTCTGTCAAGTTTGGTGTCTCCACAGGTTATCTGCCAAGTCATCATGACTTGTTTAATCTAACAGTGTGTGGGGACAGCTTCAGAGGTCAACTGGAACATTATGATATTTTGGCTTTCTCCCTCTCTGCACAATCACTTCCCTTCAGCTGCAGTTTTCCCCATGTCCCATCCAGCTTTCACCCTTCTGCATCCAGATAGCATGGAGCAGAGTAGGCCAGGCCTGAGCTGGCTTATTCCTGGCCTTCGTCTCAGCCACTTCCACACTCCTGCATCCGTGTCACACTTCCACTACTGCTCTCACTTCTGGCTGCAAATCATCTGCCTGCACACAGCCCTGCTCAGCCTCCCCCATGCTGCTTTGCTTGGAGGGTTCCTGGCTTCACCCATTGTTATGCTCAACGCAGGGGAGGAAAGTGGCAAAAAATGGGAAACCAAGACTTCCTTGACATCCATAACCTGACCCGTTGTTGTGGTTTAGGAATAATATTCTCCAATTTAGTGCTGCCACTAAAACCATGTGCTGCTCAATTCCCCCTCCTCTCTTCCCCTGCAGCAGGACAGAAAGGAGAATTGGAAGCACAAAAGGTAAAGATCACAGACTGAGATAAGAACAATTTACTGGAAACAGCAATGAGATTAGAAAACAAACAGTAACAGCAACAGTATTAATAACAAAAGTGTACAAAAGTGAGAGTGATTCACATGCAAAATGCTCACCATGGAGCCCACCACACAGCAACCCAAGCCATCCAGAGAAGAAGAGAGCCCTTCTCCTTGGAAGAGACTCCCTTCCCCCACCCTGGCCATGAGGTGAGGTGGCATAGAATAACCTCTGTGTCTGAGCCATGACACCTCCTAGCTAATGCAAAAAATTAACCTTATCCTGGCCAGAATCAGGACACCATGTACACAAATTCCTCAGCAGGGTCAGTAGTGCATGTGCAGACACCAGGAGTGAGCAAATGTGCACTATCCCCTTTTCGGTTCAGAAAGGGTTGACATTCATCTCTGAGGGATCCATCACCCTGAACTGGCACCGCTTTTCCTTGAACTGACTGACTCAGAGTACAGCAGGGTGAAGGTAATCTGCATGGGGGAGCAAAGAGGGAGCTAAGTCTGTCAGCACAGTAAGGAATAGAATGGTTTGGGTTGGAAAAGATCTTAATGATCATCTAATTCCAACCCTCTTGCCATACGCAGGGACACCTTCCACCAGGCTAGGTCGTTCAAAGCCCCATCCAACCTGGGCTAGATTAGTCCATCCAAAATTTCTCTAGGCAACCTGTTGCATTTCTTCCTGAGATCTTGTCTAAATCTACCCTCTTTCAGCTTGTAGCCATTGCCCCTTTTCCTGTCACTACATGCCCTCTTGAAGAGTCCCTCTCCAGCTCTCTTGCAGGTCCCCTTTGGGTAGTGGAAGGCTGCTCTAAGGTATCCCAAATCTTCTCCATGGTAACTCATCCCAGCTCTCTCAGAATGTCTTCATAAGAGAAGCGCTCCAGCCCTCTGATCGTCTTTGTGGTTCTCCTCTGGACCTGCTCTAGCAGGTCCATGTCTTTCTTCCACTGAGAACCCCAGAGCTGGACACAGCACTCCAGGTGAGGTGAGAGTGGAGTAGATGAAGAATCTGAGTGAAATTTTGCCCTCTAATTTCAGCCATGACTCTCAAGCACTCAGATGGTACATTGTCAGCTCACCTCTAGTTATCTGCTTCCCTCACCTCAGCCCTGCTTTGAAAATGCAGACAGAGGTAAAAATGCCTTACCTTAACCGTAGTCTTACAGTGTTCAAACAGACTGTCATTTTTCTTACGGCAGACAAGTAAAAATGACAAGCCTTAAGCTTGTTGTAAAAAATAGTACGCCACAAAATGTTATTAAATGCATCTCCACCCAAATACTGTTTCATCTAAATCTCCCTCTCCTCAAAGCAATCTGAGCTAGTTTACTGGAAAGTGATAAAATAACATAGGTTTTGCTCAGTAAAAATTATAGGTAATCTCTGCAATTTCTTGTTAAGACTAGTCTCCCTGTGCTATCCTTGTAATTTGTCATTTTTACCCTGCAACTATCCCAGCTATCTGCTAAAGATGCAGAAAAATTCCCTTTACACAGACAGAAAAGAGCTACTTTTCACAGTCCCCGTCCTGCTGCACTCTCAGCATGGGAAAAGAAGGGAATACCATCCTGGTGATGGATTTCAGGCGGTCTGTAGCCAACATCTGCATCAGCCTTTCAACAAGGAGGAGGCTGCAGGGCCAGATGACATAAAGCTTTGCCTGCCTCTGATAAGGTGGGGATGGAGAGAGGAAGGAGTCTGCTGACACCAGGGTGCAGCTCTGCCAAAATGCACTGAGCAGTGTGTTCACTAACACACTGCTGCTGACCTGTGGGCAGTCAGGAATTAAATTGCGGCCTTCTGCCTCATTTTCTGATCCGTAGCTAACAGTCTGATAAAGGGAATTCTGTTCTTCCTGCTGGTGCTGCTGAAAATAAAGCATTTATTGGACTTGTGTCATGTAGTTAAAAGCATGTGGTTTTCATGGTTTTTTACAACAAAAAGGCATAGTGCCCCTTTAACCTGCAAAAATAAAACAGAATTACTTTACAGTCTCTATTATTAAGACTTCTTTAGAACAAAATCTTGTGAATCAGGAGGAGGGAACATGACTGTGCTCTGTATGGAAGCTGCTCATACTGGATACAAGCATGGCATATACAAGGCCCTCCAGACCATGTCCCTTCATGCACAGGAGCCAACCTAACGTGAAGGAGATATGCTCTGAATGAAAATCTCTCTTAAGTTGATCCAAAGTTTGTGTTAAAATGTAGATTGAAAATGCAAAGGGCATTACATAATCTCACTTAAATTTCTTAACAAAAGCTATGTATTACAATTTCTGTCTCCTTCCAAGAAAGACATAAAGTCATTCTGCCATCTCCCATCATTCTCAAGGACTTTTACATTTATATTTATGGTGGATTGAAATGGTTGAAAAATTAATCTGGCAACAGATTTTACGTTCAAAATAATAAAATAGTACTCCAAACAAGTTAATAAAACAGGAAATGTGCATGTGGGGGGTCCATTTATCAGTATTTTCTGACTTGAGGGGTGTTATGTTACTGCTCTGGGGTTTTGTACAGTGGCAATACAGTAAACAAAATCCATGAAGTACAGGTGAAAAAATCTGCAGCTGGGACTAGAATTGTGGTGTCAGATAAAAGATGTTGACTAACAAAAAGATGAGTTGTCATGTGACATTCAGAGAAATATTTTCCTTATTCCTTGCCTAGAAATATATCAATGCAGACCTCTATTTCACCTGTGTGAAAGGCAGGAAAAAACCACACTCTATTTTTGAACCAACAAGTGCCTTGTCCTTTCACTTTTGGAACCGTCTTCTTTCCAACATACCCTGATTCTTTGAAATATCACTTTTTTAGCCATATGGACAAACATATTTTTCCTGGTTAAGGAGCATGTGTGAAAAATAAAAGAATGTCCACTAATTTTAAGCTGTGCAAGTGTTTTCTGGCTGTTCTATATATGCTGACACAAAGTCAGCTCTTGTAGAATATAAGTTATTCATGAGGACAGTCTCATTTGCCCTAAACAATGCTCTGCTTTTAATTACATTGCCACAGAACAACAGTTGAACAACTCTCAGGAGTCTGAAAATCTAAAAAAAATTACTTAGTTCAGACAGGACTTCTATTTAATGAAAGGCTGTATTTAAACTATATATTTCAATATACAGATATATACGTAGTTAAAGATACAGATTATAGCTCTGGTAGGGGTGCAGCTTCTTGCCTGGTGTTGCATCAAAGATGCCTCTACGACTCCTTCCTGGAAAGCAGAAATACAGGAACACAATACAGTTGAACAAATAATCCCCAAAATTTAGAACTTGCTCCTTCCCATGAATTTCAATCCCAAATCCTATTCACTTGGGTTCAAATCTTTTGCTTCACTTTGTGTCAATTTGTTTTCTCTCAGATCTCCATTTGGATATTTTGTACTTTAATGACCTGTCCTGGATCTACCTGTATAATACAGGACATGCACTTGCCCTGTGCCCCATAATCCTGTTTCCCTAATAATGCACGTATGTTAGAGCTGTGATTTCCTGGGAAATCAAAACACAGAAAAGAGAGATGAAGTGTGTGCACAAATATCATGTCCCCACAGCTCATACCTGAATCACAGAGCTGGAAAGAGCTCCTGGGTTTGCTCTTTCCACAAGTTTCACAGCTATTTAGGATAACAAGGAAAAATAAACAGCAATTTAGTAGGTAAAGCTTTTTTAACCTCTGTAAGACTGTGATGTTGTTTAGGCTACATTAAGCCTGACAGTGAAAAATCTGGTCCCTGTAATTGCAGATATGTAAACTGTAAAAGATATAACTTAAATGCCTCAGCTAAAAGCTGTGACTTAAGTCTTATTAGAATACTTTGATAACAAAGATCTTCCTGTTCATTCAGAACAGTAATGTAATGCATAGTAAATTAAAACAAATGTAAGACTGAGCTGCTGGAGTCTTAAACACCCATCAAAAGCCTTTCTAAAAAAAGTTTATTTTCTTCCCACAAATTTATAACACAAGAGGAAAAACACACTGACCTATAAGTTACAAATTTAGAACCTGACATTGAAATTGCCTTTATGTTTTGTTCCTGGTACATCACCTCAACAGTACAATCAACTCTGCAAAGCTGTTATGTGGTTAGAACCTGCCAGGATTAAATTAAATTATTCTTTATAAATATGGTACCTAGAAACTCCACAGAGGGCCTGACTTTTACTCCTAAAACTTTCTGAGTTTTAAAAGACTTATTTTTAAATCATGTTTTTGAATACATTGTTTCACAAGCAGTGCATTCATTATAACATAAAATAAGAAATAAAACACTAGAAAAAAGACTTCGTTGAAGAGCACAGCTGTGTTAAACTTTGTAAATTAAATGTTTACATATGATTCCAATTCAGTCCTCAGAGGTTTAGCTGTCTGGTTCTTCCAGTCACTGTTGAAGAACAGAAGAAGAAATTGAACAGTTCTAGTATTCTACTCTTAGCCTCCAAATAGTATTTTCTTGCGCCACTGACATTCAGATGGCTGAGATCATTTATTTTGCAACAAGTGGTGTTATTTACTTTTAAATTCAATTTTCAGCCCATATATCTTTATTTGTTCACTTGTTTCCACTAAAACAGTGTCAGATGTTCTCAAAACTAGTAACTTCCTGCAACTGGAGTATTTAATGTGCTAGAAAATTAAAATTATGCTTTGTGTTTCGTATAAAGCTGTTGTAATTGCACATAAGTAAAGACATATTTTACTAATATCTACTCTACATTTTCATACACTATGAAAGATCAGCATATAGCACTTGCCCAATGGAAAGCTAGTGAAGTAAATCTTATCCTGATAAATTCCTGCCTCACTGCAGCCTTTAGTAACACTCTGGGGGGCGGGGGGGGAAGTGAGTGAACATTTGCAGGAATCGAGGCTGAGAAGACTAATGTTTATCATGGCAAAGTGATGAATAAGCTCACTAAATTTGCTCTGCAATAAAAGGTAGCTTCTAAATCACTAAAGACATGTGAAAATCACCTTCGTGAAATGAAAGAAGAAAATATCTAAGTCCAGGTACTAAATAATAAAGCCATCAGGGATTCAAATGACTCTCTTAATAAGTAACAGAGTCTAAAATTTTAATCTCTAGGTCACCTATTCAAATCCAGCTAAATTCAATAATAAAAGGTTATTGCTGTTTAATGACAGCTTCCTGAACAAGAAAAAAGAGTGTCTAAAGGTAGCCTTAAAGGAAGCCCAAGGACAGAAGGAGCCCTTCAACTGCAAATCTACTGATTTAAAAGGGAAGACATTTGTGTTAATGCCAGCCACAACAGACCACTATTTTTTCCCCACACTAATGGAAAAACTACTACCATATTATATTTGAGTAAGCTGGGAAGTTTTTCTCTTGGAGTGTGTTAAACTATCTCAGTTCTTCACAGTGATACATCCATAAGGAAGGAACTTCCCCACATACAAAAGTTCTGTCTGCCTGAGCCGCTGCTCAGGAAGGGCTTTACATAGAGATGACTTTTATGAGAGAGAAATAATTTTGTGAGGGTAATATAACAATCAGTGGCTTGAAGGAAAAGGGAAACCGCCAAAGTATTGGGGGGCTGACTCCATTCTTGCTTGCATCAGTTCAAAAAAAGCTGAACAGCACAGGCTATCAGTACCCAGCATGAACATTGAGGGGTGCATAAGCAGGTGTGGGTACTCCATTACCTGTTCACAGGGAAAAAAATTCCTTGTAAAGGTGAAAGGCAAAGGATGGTCAGGACTGTAGGATCCATCCCCAGTAAGGGATAGACGTAAATCATTGGGGGTAGAAAATGCTCATTATCAGCACTACAGTCAAGAAAAATTAAAATGAACTGCAGCTCAATGCATCTCACCACAGCTTTTGAACAATCTGTGTGACAGAAACCTTTCTGAGTGCAATTCAGTTCCTTTTCATTAATGCAGTGACTGGAAACTGCATGCATGTTCTAATGTTCTCCTCAGTGCTTGTGAGAGGACTGTAGGAGAGAAAAGCCTGTTTTCACTAATAGTTCATGCTTTATGAGCACGGATACAGAGCTACAAGCACACATTGCTGTCAGGCAAGACTGGTCTTTCTCTTGATATTATATACTAGTTAATTCACTTGCCTGCTTCCCCATCTGATTCAAAAATAAAATCTCCAGAGCTTTCCTACACCTCTGGAAGAAACTACTGGTGCTTGTCTGCTGCTCCTGGGCAATGATTCTATGATTACTCTATAAGCTCCAGGAATTTTCTCTGCTGCAGATGGAGAGAGATCATCTCTTCCAGAAAAGATTCAGAACAAAAGCTCAAAGCAGCTATGTTTTATTAAATCTGAAAGGGCTTATCTTTTCCACTGACTACACAGGAGTCCATGGAAATGACGCTTACCAGACTAAGGGTAGCCTTCCTCCAGAGTTGACCCTTTCCCCTTACTTTGTCTACCTTCACAAGGAGCTCAAAAAGGAAAGAGAACACTTGACTTTAATTTATCTTGCTTTGTAGGCTTTTTCTGTAATGTTTGATAGTAACAAATTATGTTTACATATATTTTTTAACACATACTTACTGGACTATTTAGTGTCTTGACCTCCTAATTTATGGACAAGAAGAATGACAAACAACAACAGAAGAAAAGTACCATCAGCTGATTCTAGTGTCCATATTAAAAATTTGTAATATCGCCTTAGGAGACAAATTTTCTAGGACATCAAGACCACTTACGGAATCGAGAGTTCTATGCCAATAGTTTATATTTAATATAAACATGTCTAGAAGCTATTTTAGATTATGGAATAATCTATTTATGTAGAATAATAATCTATTTATGTAGAATACTTTCTGATACCTGGATTTGGCTGCATCCAGCGCTGACTGAAGTTTCTCAGCAACCTGGGCACAAGGAAGAAGCTGGAAAATTAGAGGGATTACAGGTCAGGACTTGCTTAAAGAACACTCAGAAGAGGGTCAGGCATAAACTTTCCTCTTCTTGATGTGTTTCTTCACTTATGAACATTATTTCAGTCCTGTATTGCACTACATTCTGAAAATTCATCTTCATCAAGGCCCAAGCAGAGCCATACCCCTCTGACTCAGCACTTGAGACTAAGTGAAACTGAAATACATTTTATCAGTCTACAGAGCTCTATAAGTTGACTTCAAGATCCCTTTTGATGACTATAATCAACCTGAGTACAATTGATTGCAGGATTAGATTTCTGTTTACAAACACCTGAATTCTGCACTAAAAAAACATTAAAAAGCAAGCAAGCATATTAGCTTGTCCATTCATTGGTTCATTGAAGTTTTACGCACTTCAATACCCACAGTGGAGTTTTCAGTCATAGAATCAATGGTTTATGTTGAAAGGGAACTTAAAGATCACCTTGCTCCAACCCATCAGCAGGGACACTGTCCAGCAGACCAGGATGCTCACAGCTCCGTCCACCTGGCACAACTGCAGCTGCAGAGAAGTGTGAGCATGTGTGAGAGGAAGAGCCCTGCAGACACCAAACTCAGTGAAGAAGGAGATGCTGCAGGCTCTGGAGCAGAGATTTCCCTAAAGCTACTGTGAGGCAGGATGTGCCCCTGCAGCCCCTGGAGATCCGTGGTGGAGCAGAGATCCACCTGGAACAGCCCAAAGGAGGCTGTGACCCCATGGAAAGCCCGCGCTAGGGGAGAATCCTGGCAGGACCTGTGGCCCTGTGGAGAGGAGCGTCCATGCTGGAAAAGGCTTCTGGCAGGACTTGTGACTCCATAGGGAGCCCAGGCTGGAGAAGTCTGTACCTGAAGGACTGCCCTCTATGGAAAGGACCAATGCTGGAGCGGTTTATGAGGAGCTGCAGCCTGTGAGAAGGACTCCCATTGGGGAAACTCATGGAAGACTGTCTCCCATGAGAGGGACACCACACTGGATCAGGGGAAGTGTGTGAGGAGTCCTCCCACTGAGGAGAAAGGGGCATGAGAAACAGTGTGTGATGAACTGACTGCAATCCTCCTTCTCCATTCTCTTGCAGCACTGTAGGGAAGCTGGCAGAGAAATCAGGAAGAAGGTTGGGCCCAAGAAGAAAGGAGGGGTGGGGGGAAGGTGTTTTTCAGATTTGGTTTTATTTCTCATTATGCTACTCTTATCTGATTCGTAATAATTTCAATTGATTACCCCAATTCAAGTCTGTTTAGCCCATGATGGTAACTGATGAGTGATCTCTCCTTGTTCATATCTCAACTCAGAAGCCTTTCATTATATTCTGTCTCCCCTGTCCAGCCGAAGAGAACAGTGGTAGAGCAGCTTTGTGGACACCTAGCATCCAGACAGGGTCACCCCAACATGATGTATAATTTTATTACTATTGTAAAAATATCTGGCTGGTATTTTTTTAATTTTAAAGCTGGTTACTTCCCAGTAATGCTTAGACTCTCTTTGCTCTATTTCTCCATCTCAATGACAAGCACCTCAGATTAAATCTCCACAGCTAAAAATTGAAGGAGCAAAGGATAGGAAGCACTAGACAAGCCTGACATGGGACGCAACTCAGCAACTTCTATTTATGGATCCACTTTCCATAACCACCCATCCTGTTTTGGGAAGGACAGTAGAGTGACTCGCTTTATGTCAATGCATTAACCTAAAGAAACCCATTCACATTTCCTTACTCTTAGTATTTTGTCTGCTTTAGTTATGTGTCGAGGCATTCAGCTTAGTATTTAGTCCACTGCATTAACCATTCACAAGCCACAGACCAGCATGGTAGCCACACTGCTGCCCCACTGGCTTAACCTCCTACAAAGTTTGTAAACAGATTCAGCTGCAGGGAACAACTCTGCCCCTGTGCAGAATTTGTTGGTCAAGGGTTCAGAACCCACAACTGACACTCCATCACACAGATTATTTCTACATCCCAGTAAGAAATCTAATTCACTAAAATAGGATGGAATTAGGCAGAAGCAGTAAAAAACTGGCTCTAAGAAAGACAAAACCCATAACTTTGAAAGGCTTACACCGTGTCTGCATTTTCCCTGGTTACCGTGCACCATCCTGGTCAAACCTGGATGACCACAGGTCAGTAAGGCTAAGAAATGCTGCTGTGTGCAAGATGTGAGGGATAGCTGGCTTAAGGTCTCCTTCTTGCCTCTGGCCAGTGCAAGAGACAGCCATGAAGACACCCTGTCCAGCTATGGGTTGTGACCCTATCTGACAATAAATAATGTCTTGTGACAACATGTGGTTTCCTGACATGGTGCCTCAGGGATAGATTCTTGTTCCCAAAAGCCTACTTTCCATCCACCCTTTTTCTTCCACACAAATACATCCCTAAGAACTTCTCTCTGCTGTCATTCTTCCAGCAGTCCATGTACCATATGGTCCATATGCCATGGACAAATCACCATATTTGTCTTATTAATCTTGAATTTTGCTGTGTCAGGCTTCTATTTTCCCCTCATGGAATAAAATTGCTGGAGCAATGATCCTTGCAGAATATACTGATAGAGCTATCTCCAGGCTGGGGAGAGATGCTTTCTTCTGTGCGGGTTACCAAAGGATGGGATAGCGCCCATTGTCCTTCAGGACAACTAGATACAGGGACACACAGTAGGCAAGCCCATAGCCTGAGAGTCTGCCACCAGCCCAAATGCCTAATCTCCCACTTTTGTGATGAGATGCTGATGAACAATGACTTCACTGAAGCTATTGCCTGTCCATGAGACCACAGGATGGCTACGTGGGGCACAAGCACATCAGTGATGGAATGAACAGCCAGGAGTGCAAGAAGACCTCGATGGTAAAGGTGTGGTTGCTGAGGTGCCTTGTGGAGGCCCTTCAACAGCCCCAGTAGGACTCTTAATAGGACAGGACAGGTGAGAGGACAAGTCAGCATGGGCCTTCCCCACTGCAACAACCCTTTCCAGAAACAAAACATAACACCATAGTGCAGGTCATTCTGAGGAAAATACTTAACCAGTAATTTTTATGTTCACCCGAGTTCTGCACTATCAAATGTCACTATGAACTGAAACAGAGGAGGAAATGAGAGGCAACACAATGCAGAAAATCTTTCTTTGACGAGATATGGTGAGATTGTAGTAAAAGACAGCACAACACCAAACCACTTCTGATAAAGATTTTCAAAGACCACTCCATCTGTTTTTTTCAAAAGCAGTCTGCTCCGGCTCTCAAAGAGGTATAGGATAGGTCATGCCAGCCCAAACCATTAGAGAAACATGACTTTACCCTGCTGATGGCTAGGATGGATTTATTCTTTCTTCCACTGCAAGTAGAGAGAAAAATAAATTACTCACAGCTGCTTAAATGCTATATGGTAAACATTGTTGTCCATCAGGAAACACTCTTCGCTGGCAAAGAAAAAAGGTTCTAATTTTAAAGATCTGTTTTTCAGGGCAATTTGCAACTCAATGTCTTCCTAATATTGGTCAGCAATTAGTTGTATGCCCATGAAAATAAATTGCCTCTACACTAACCTATGGGGGAAGAAGGTGGAACAAGGTAAACCTATATTAAATGGGTGATCCTAGGAACATGACAACCTTACCCAGATGCGTCATTCTGCTCTGTTTGGAATTTGTTCTCTGTGTTCATGTACTTACGTTAACAATTAACTAATTTTGCTGTCTCTCATCTGTTGATTGGAATACATAAGGGGAAAGAAGACCCAAATTATTTTCATTTGAGCAAAATGGCTAATGCCAATGATGAGTCAAAAATAAGGAGCAGACCATGCATATATTTCAAATGTAGCCAGTCACTGGCTAACTTGAGAAAATAGCAGATATTACCTCTTATGTTAGATATAGTATCTAAATATATTGTTGTTCATCCATGGTTAGACTGATACTTTCCACATTTGGAACTGTGCCAAAGGCTCATTCCCACCCTGCTGGCAGGGACATTAAAGGAACAGACTGTATAAAAGAACTCTAGAGAAACATGCAGAGGCATGAAACTACTTCAATCTTAGAGGACCTTGTACCACTTGTCCCCTACTTTGTAGATTTGAGTCAGATACAAACACTTACCCTTTTCTCAAGACAATACTTGACATGCATGGAGACCTTCATGCCACAGACATCAGCCTGAAAGTCAAAATACATTCTACAATCTTCTGCATCTTCTTTGAGAGGGGAAAAAAACCTTAAGAAACATTTGCTTCTGACTCAATAATTATCTTCCCTTCTCAGCCTTAAGTATTTTCTTGAATCTCAAATTGAAATCTGCCTGTCAAAAAGCTAATTCAGTCTTGTCATCCTTGTGTTTGGGATCTCATACTGCCTGGTGCTTTTGAGGGACACAACACACTCAAAGATGCCCTGTATTCAGCAAAGCATTATGCACTGCAAGCTCAGGGTTGCAGCAATGAACCAGAGCATCAGACGACATTGAAGCACTACAGCTGTCAATAAAGCAGAAGGCTCAGGGACAATTGGACATATGTGGGGGAGAAAGGAGACCTGTGTTTCAGGAAGACAGCCAAAAAAGTGAAATGAACCAGAACTGGCCTGGGATAGATTGTCAGTGGTATACTAAAAGTCCTTGGATAAGTAACTGAGCATTGAAAATGAGGAAGAATTTAATTTCTAAGGAAAACAAAATAAAACTTTGTACTTCAAAACAATTTTTCCCCTAAGGATATCAAAGTAAACTCCATACATTAAGTCTCACTGTGAAAAAGATTAGCTCTTACTTTACAGCTGAGGAAACTAAGGTTTACCATCACACAGACAAAAAATGACAAAACTATTTTTCTTATCTAGGTTTTCAGTAAGATACTGGTCTAGCCAAACAGCGAGAGCAAAGGTCAGATTAGCACCAATTTTTTTTTTCTGCATCATTTAGCCCAAGCAGTAAATCAAACAATGGCGTTTCAGCAGGATAAAAGATCAGATTTGAACTGAGGCTGAAACTCCTGGATTTCATTTAGGGAAGACAAATAATTCACAACTGTGTAAGATCCGAGTGATCACGTGTGCGTTGTGCGCACATGCACCATCTGCCAGTTTGCAGCTGACAGCCATTACTTGGGGAGGGATTTTGCAAAGAAAAAATTCATACAGCCCATCAGGTGGTAGCTGGACACTTCTGACGCAATTTCAGTATGTGTCAAGGTGAGTCAGAACACACATGGCAGGAAAACAAAAAAAGATTAACCCTCCGTCACCAAAAGGCTTCTGTGGCTTGGGGTAAGAGAACTCACCAAGGGCTGATGGAACTGGCCACACTTTTAAGCAAAAGTCTGTGAAACAGAAATGTGTCCTAATTAGAACCACTGGGAAAAAGTGCACCACTGTATTCCAGATGATGAAGCCAGTAAGTAGTAAAGTATTTTCAACAAGAAAGATTAATAAAAAAAAAATCTAAATACATAAACTCTACTTCTTATAACCCCAAACCCATAACAGATTTACAGAAAGAGAAAGAACCTTTAAAATAGACTCAAAAACTAAGTATATTCATAGTAATGCTGCAGTCAAACAGGGCACAGTCAGTAAACCACATCTGTACTTGTAATAAAATGTGCTGTTGAGCAGCATTAACTCATCTGGTTAGGGAAATACATTGGGAAGAGAAGCACAAGGACACCACTTCAAAAATTACATGAGGGCAATTTACATAATCCATGTGTCATCACATGTGGTCAGAGCAAAAAAAGGTTAGGAACATTAGTTTTTATGAAATAGTCAAGGAGCCATTGAATAGGGAATTAAAATTTCGTACAAATTAAGCACGGCTAGTATAAAGAAATAAATGAGTAATTCACAGTGTCCTTTTTTTAGGATCGGTTGTTGATATTTTTAGTCATCTATTATAGCATATTTTTACTCCTTAGAAGGTTTGTCAGGTTATAAATCTCTGCTCTAACCACTTTTTCTTAAGGCTATACACTAACAGAGCCAGATCTCTTTTGCAACCAAGATGTCCAGTTATTTCAATCACCTGGCTGCTAAACAGCTCTTGAATGGCTACAAACACCAGCTCCAGTGGTCATGTCTTGTTTTCGGCCAACACATCTTCCCTCTGGTTCAGGAAAATGAAACCATCTTAGAAAGGACACTAAGTCTGTTTTACAAGGACCCTCTTACAAAATTTCGCCTTCTTGTCTTGATTTAATCTTGTCAGAATCAACTAAGCTCATACCTGTAAATGTGATATACAAACTTAATGGCAGCCAAAAAAGAGCTGCTGGGAGTTCCTTTAGTTGCTACAGTCATAGTGCTGGCACAAGATATTTTAGTGCTATTGGAGATAATTAAATCTAAAGGAAACCACAGCAGTAAACCACTTTCAGTCACTCACAATCCACTGAGCTTTGTCCCTTAAATGCATGCCCAGTTTGGTGACCTTTTAACTTTCCTGGGGATTGTGGGTACAAAATAGGAGAACTGGAAGGAAAAGAACAGCAGTCTCAGTATGTAACAGCAGTGTCTTCACTTCTGAGGGACAAGGGAAGAGAATAGATATCTGTCATGATTTTTTATCTCTTCAAGAGCTAAGATCCAGATGGAATTTCACGAGATATCTCCACACAACTTCATCCTTAATTGCTATGAGAATAATTACATGAGATTCTGAATCTTAAATGCTAAAATATCATACAGGCTAACTTCCATTTCCTAGCTCCATGGCCAAAATTTTCTTCAAGGATGTGAGCACTGACAAACTTCTGGAAAGAGGAAAAACGTTTGTAGTTCTGTTTCTTACCCTTGTTTCTGTGTTTACCTATATATTCCTCTCCCTTGCACATCGAAAACCAAAGCATGTTTTCTTGCTGTGAGGAAGTGTAAAAGTCTCTAATTAAAACAATTATAAAAAGATGAAAAGCAAGAATCAATTTAAGTGAGATACTCTCAAAGATGCCATCTGAGGCTGAGTATGATATACTTCATGCTAGTGCTGAATACAATACTGCAAGCAGTCACAGGTCAAATTTTAGACTTGCAAGGTATCTTGCAAGGTTGAAGACCATGACTTTAATCTTACATGTTTTAATAGAACAAGAGTCAAATATTTTCTTCAGACAGCATGTCTTGCAGTTCATTTTCTGTGCCTTCTAAAATCTTGGGGAGGAGAGAAAGGGCAGAGCTTTTCTGCCCTTAGCTGGATGCTTACTCAAGTGTTTCCAGCAAAGCTTCCCAATAAACACTGAAAGCTGCATGCACTACAGAGATTTCATTTGGAGAAATGAATGATCCTCTTCCTCAGGTAGGGATGGAAGAGATTTCCAATGATACTGGTAGAAAAGAGACCTCTCGTAGAATTGACAGCCATGGCAGAAAAGAGTTGAAAAAGTGTTTAAGAAGGTTTATGAGCCTACAGCTTCATATTCCTGATACATTTATTTCTACAGTATTTATAAAGTTTGGTTGGTAACTACATTCATCTCATGTGTTAGGCTAGGGGAAATGTTTGAGAAAGGACGCAGTAGAATTTAATTTTCTTTCTTCTGTTTTTCATCCTCAAATAGGAGACCAATCTTCCACACCCATCTCACTAGGAAGGGATAAACTGGTGTCTTCCATCTCTCAGACTAGTGCCCTAGCTCTTAGGCTATAGGCTTCCCTGGGAGTGGAGCATTCTTACTTCAGGGTTGTTAAGCAACACTCAATGGAAAACGTTTCTTTTCTTTGCCTTCAAAGTCCTGCACTCCTCTCTGAGTCATAGCACTACTTCAAAAGGAATGGTGGTGGGGGACGTACATGTTCCACTGCAAAAGAGGATAATTTGAATCCCCTAAGATTACAAAATGTGTCAAACACAGATCTCCAACTTCCTGAGCAAGTTTTCTAACCACAGGACTCCTAAATAAGTGGTCAACACTCCTCTCTTCTGAGCTCTTAAAAAAAAGCACCAGGCAGTCCTGTGCTCTCAAAACACTGAAGATTGAACAAAGTTTTTGTGGCTGTGAATCACTCTTTCCTCATATACTGAATTCAGAACTGCAGCCAACCACCAAAATCAGAGAGATAGAGAGCATTTCACACACATCTGGTCCTCAAATGGTCAAAGCCTCCTTCCAAACAGCACATTGGGTGTTATGAATCCTGCTTTTGCGCCCTGGGAACCCTAAATCTATGCCACGTTACTTAATCTATGAAGAGCTGGTTGTCTAAATTGGGTTTATGAGTCACATTCCCAAAGGCAAACATGTTAAAAGTATCTCTGAAAGCTGTGTAAACGTATTGTATTTCGAAAGGAAGCTGTCAAGTATTTTTTTACAGTAATTTTAACTAGAACGTAACACTGGGAACCCCTTGCAAGGGAGTGGCACTGCTACAAACTCACTATCCAAAAAGATCAGTCAGTATCTCCGCCTCAGCTGAATCAGTCTAAAAGTGGGCCAACTGTAAATTCTCTTCTTATCTGCTGCATGTATCTTTCAGACCAAGTGGGCTAATTCCTTATCACTAGACAAGATCTAAGGCTGTAACCATGAAAAATTAGGTATAGGATGATTAAAAAAAAATACTATAATAAGAGTTTTTTCCAGGTCTTTTAGTCAATATGTAAAAAGTCTCCCCATTCAGAACATTTATGACAGAAAAGAGCCTTGTCATTATGCAAATCCCCCTCTCACCACCTCCCATGTTTCAGTTCTACCTTTCTATAAATGCCTGACCTGTGCATGATTGCTGGAAAATTATTCCTGATTTTGCAGCTGAATCCACAAGAGCAGTATTTCCCTCCATGGGAAGGATGCAGCCCAGTGTTTTGTTGGTATAACCAAACTGGGTAGGACCCAGCCTCACCCAGCATAGCAAAACAACTGCCCAGAGACTTGTTTCTTTTTTTCTGTTTTAGTTGATGTCATCCAGGAAGTAATGCAGCCCGATTAGCAAAAACAACCAACCCAAAGTAGGAGGGAGTTCAATATCCACTAGGTGGATATGCTGACAGAGTTGTATTCAAAGAGGCTTTTCTGCAAGTCCTGGTGCAGGCTGGTGGGCTTTCCACTGCTGTCTCTAGATTAATGCAAACACCAAGCTTCTCTTGTTTGTATTTCATTTGGATTTTTTGACACTATTTAAGTATCTATGAACATGGTTTAAATGTCTAGCTGAATTGCCTGTTGGACATAACCAGTTGAAAATTAAAATGAAAATTGTACAACCCTTTGTTTTACTACTTGGACTCAAGGTATTTTACTCTGAGATACTCCTTGTATTTTCATGGTCCTTGTAATACCTTGTGCCTGAAGTAAATTACTGACAAAAAGCCCAAGGAACTTGTTTATCACTGTTGGGTTGAAGCAGTTTTTTTGTCTTTCAGTCTCCCTTGCCCTTACATAGTGAGCAGCTCTGTATGCCAGTAACTTTACATGCCTCAATAGTCCCACTGAATAGCTCCCACATGACCTTACTGGTAACTGCAACAGTAAGTGCTAACAACAGGAACACTCTGCACACAAAATTTTGTGTCCTGTTCAGCGAAGGAAGAATGATCATCTTATCACAAAGGCTTGAGAATGTAACCGTTTCTGTCTTTGCATAGAAAATCCTCATTGTTCCTTCTCTCATGCTCAGGATGTCCAAAGACAGTGATAAGTGTGGCAGTGGAACTCGTGCCACGTTTAAGCTCTATCACTTAGGATGAACACAAAAAGAAGGCAAGAGGTGGATGGATTCAGAGAGCATCAGTTTAGGAGACGCAGCAGCAGAACCCCATGAGATGGTATTTTCTACTTCATCTGTTCATGAAGTGTTACAGAAATATGGCAACCTAAGGAATGACTTCAGAATACTGAAGAAAGGCACTTATTCCAGCAATAACTTCTGCCTCCAAATATTATCACATAAGTAGTGATGAGTTTTCAGGGCAAACTGCAAAAAATATTGCACGCCTACATACATGGTGATTGAAGGAGAATATGCTCGCTGAAGCTGAGAGTGGTATTTCACCATTTAGGAAGCTTTTTCATTAGTCAGCTGTCTTTCAACAGCTAAACCTCATATTCGCTACCTTAAATGTTGCTTAAAAAAAAACCAAAAACCAAATCCACCATGGATTCTTATCTGCTTTTCCAAGCAGCCTGATTTCTTCAACCCTAAACAATTTTGTCTTGGCACAGCTATTAGGCTATGTTAAACATTTCTGGGAAATGTGTGTCAAAGTCAGAATGCTTATTGTTAAGTTTGAGCAATAGTTTCACATCTAAATGCGGGGAAATGCAACTCAGGAAAAAAATAGGATTCAAAAGAAGACCAGAATAAAAACTAAATTAAATTACTGATCTCACTGGATATGAAGTTGGGCCCCTGATCCTTCAGTTTCATTTATAATCCTGAAATTTTACAGAAGCATTTGCTTATATACTTAGGGGAGTTTTGCAGGACTCACTCCGACATTTCTAAGTAACTGCCTTCTCTAAACCCTCTTTTAATTAATCTATTACATATTCTAACTTCTAAAGAAAGGGATTTAGAAAGGCACTGGGCAGCAGCCTTGCTTTATTCCTATTAAGTCAATGGTAAAACTCCCCTTAATTCCACTGGGAGCAGAATTAGATCCATGCCAAGTCCATTTTCAAAATCATGTCTTTAAGGCTTACACAATGCCTTCTCCCTGCCCTTGCTTCAAGCACAGACTTCCCTCTACCGTCATTTTTTTGGTTTTTTTTTCTTGCAAAATAAAGCCATGCAAATACGCACACAAACCAACCTCAGCATCCTAACTTCTGTGAACAACACCTCTCTCTGTTTTCTTTCTGACTGTGTGGTTAACATTTTGGGGGAAATATTCACAATTACAGTGCGGAACTGCTGTGAAACTCTAGGTAGACTGTGAGTAGGTTACAAAAAAGTTGGAGATAAACCCCTGGGTGTTGGCTGGATTTCCTATTTCTGTTAAAGCGACACAACATTTTATTGTGTTTCTCCCTTCTCACATGCCTGCTGTTTATTGCATCGCTTTGTAACACGGGCAAAAATAATAAATCGGTATCTTATTTTTTTTTGAAACTTTCCCTGTCACTGAATGCTTGGGGAGCTTGATGCAGCAATTTGATCCAGTATTAAACACGGCATTTCCTTGTGCCAGCACACGATGGTCTTTTCATTTATGCTAGCGTAGTTGAAAAGTCGGGTTTTCACACTCACACAGATATATTCCTCTCCTTCCTTGGAAAAGATGCACCTTTTACCTACAGGAAAAAAAATAAAATTAACCCCTGTTTTTCTTACAAAGATAGATTAGGGCCCGTCCTGACCGGTGGGTCGGGAGTTGTTCGCAGCCCCGCCGTGCCCCCGTTCCCCTCGCGCCGCCCCCGG